>CM059223.1:1395000-1520000 GCA_030347435.1 Clarias fuscus | reverse complement strand
GAACATAAATATTAATGCAATGCAACAGTTAGTGCACATTTCAGTATTCTGATTTTTGATTTTTTTTTCTGTTTATGTGGTTTTGCTTTTACAATTTTAAAACAATAAATAAAAACATCTAACTGTGTGTATCATCTTAACGGCACTGTCTGAGGAACAGTCCATCCTTTAGTTTGGTAAAAAAAATAGAGCATTACGATGTAATAGTGGCCTCTAGCGGCCGGTGTTTGTAACAGCGTGTTACTGGATGAATTATTTGAAATAAATGTAAATATTTTAATCATTCCCAAGAGTTGCACCCTAAGTTAACTGGTTGTATAGATAAAAAAATATTTATTTTTATTTTTATTAATTTTTTTCTTTATGCAATGTAAAGTCATGTATTTATATATAAGGAATCATACCCAGTATTAAAATGTCTTAAAAATAAGTATGGTGCATTGTGCCAGAGTTAGCTTAAAGCTAATTTCATCTGCAGTCCCAGGGCAGGTCACAGTTAAAAACAAACACAGCAAACAATAAATGACAATTAAAATATACAAAATAAGCCAAGTATAAAACAAAGTTACCAAAGTGCATATCATTGTTTATAGAGTTGAGTGTCCTATAGAAAAGTTTTAAATATAAGCTAAAACTCTCAAAACTAAAAAAAAAAAATGATTTTTCTTTCTACAGTGAATATATTGTAGTGGTATTTTTTGCAATACTGTTAAAACCCATTTTTCCTAGGTGTGAAAAGAATTGAATTACTGTTTCCCCGACATGTAACACAAATGGGACAGAAGCATAGCATGCATAAATATCTTGGAGGATAAAACTCTCTAAATATAGAGAGTTGGTTCTAAAAGCAACCAAGTTGTCGTTAATATTTTAATCAACAGTGGTAGCTGAGTGTGTTAAGGCTTTGGTTACTGATCAGAAAGTCAGCGGTTCAAGCCCCAGATCCACCAAGTTTCTGCTGTTGGATACTTGAGGAAGCTTCTCAACCCTGTCTGCTCCCGGGATGGAGGAATTTTTCATTAAAGCAATTTACATAGCCCAACACAACCAATATAAAAAGTGATTTTTCCAAAGTCAACACAAAATGCTACATTTAATAAATACTACAGTATCAAAATTATTCAACTTCTTGATAAGAAGCATCTTGAGTAGAGCCCCTTTAGCTACACTGATTCTGGCAGTGATTCTGGGGGATCTTAGCCTGTTCCTCTTGGGCAATGACCACTAGTTCAATAGGATTATTGGTCTTGCATGCTGCAACTGCTTTTTCAAATAACACCAAAGATTTTCTATTAGATTCGAGTCAGGCGAGTCAGTCTAGAACCCTCCAGGATGTCTCAAACCAAGCCTTGGTAGAAGTACGGGGTCATTGAAGGTCCAGTGACTGTTTATCTTCCTCACAGATGGCATGACATTTTCTTCAGAGGATACTTGCTTGACTGCATCATGCCATCCACATGCTACAGGTTTCCAGTGCCAGAGAAAGCAAAGCTGCTGTATTTCTAGAAACATTTAGTATCTTGGCTTATTTTTTCCTTTGGAATTTTTATATCCATGTCCTTGTTTGTGCAGGGCAACAATCTGTTCTCCAAGCTTTATTAATAACTCTCTTAAATTATTTTTTTTTTCTGACATTCAAACATCTCCATCAACAAATCTCTAGAAAGCCCAGGTATTTGATGAGTTTTAAATCAAGTACACCAGAGGCATCTAATCAGCTGCATCAGGTGTGCTTGAGACAACAACTTATTTACAAATCTGTCCTCCAATGAGGGATTTTATTCAAGGGGTTGTGTAATTCTTTAACTACATTAATCATTAAAAAGGGGCCGTTCGTATAAAATTTGGAAACCACTTGTTATATTAGTAGTGATGAGCTATTTACATTTCTCTTGTTTCACTGATTTATCAAAAACAGCCGGAAATTAGTAACTATTTTCAATGGGGTTGAATAATAATTTCAGTTGAATAATTTTGAATACAACTGTACATTCGAGAATTGTTTCAACATTTTAATGTTTACAAACAAAGAGAAAACAAATTAAGAAGTATTGTGAGTGGTAAAATTAACACAAATAGTCTTTGAGGGATACATTTTATCAAGTAAGATAAGAGTGAGCATTATTACATAATAATAATAATAATAATAATAATAATAATAAGACGAAGAAGAAGAAGAAGAAATATAAGTAAATAAGAAATATCGGGGGGGGGGGGGGGGAGTGTTTAAGCTTCTTAAAAATGAATTTATTATGTATTTCAGCAAGGCCTCTGCTTCACAGCGGGAGAAGCAAAAATCCATCAAACATGTTGTAGATGTTTCCATCATCATAAAGCTGATAGTTTGCCCGGAGCTTTAAATAAACCTCGTCAGCCTGTTCCAGTACCAGACTGATAGACCTCGTCACAGATTCATGATGTCCTTGAGGAAGGTCATGTGTTTGAAAATACAGTTGTTCATTCTTAAAAAAATTCGCCCCAATATAGTGTGTCTGGCTAAGTCCAAAGACAGTGAATGTGAAATGGTAGATGCCTTTCACTGGTGCTCTAAAAACACCTGCAGAAAAAAAAAGGTATTTATAGATATAATATGGCGCACCTTAACAAATACACAGTAAATGGAAGCACCAAATCCGTATGGTCATGAGGAAGTACCAGTGTTTGGGCTGTAGGCGTTCCCAATATTTGTAATCACACGACTGAAGACCATGATGACATCCATGTTAAAGGGTCCATAGTTCCCACTGTATCCTGAACCAGCAGAGAACGCCACCTTCTGTATGTCTGAGATCAGAAAGCCACCAACAGACAAATTCGCAAAACAATACAACCCTTATAGAAATACAAATAATTATAACAAATAAAAGCAGGATGATTCGATGTTTTTAGAAAGTAACCGTTCTTTACTCAATAAAAACATCCCAAAATATATAGCTTGTGACAAATCAGCCCTTCTTTACTACAAGGGAACATTTGTAAGCATTGTCGAAAGATTACAGGGTCATGCAGTGAATAATAAGAAACATACAGTAAATACCTTTTTATAAAAAAATTTCCATATCTGTCACACTAAAAAATTTCAGACCATGATAACACGGCAAAAGCCACTGCTGACCAAAAAGAATACACTAGGCTTGTTTGCCAAAAAAAATAGCTTAATTATCCCCAAAACCTTTGTGCAAATATTCAGTGGACTGATGAGGCAAAAGTTTAACTTTTTGGAAGGTGTGCGTCCCGTTACATCTCGCATAAAACTAGTGCTGTGATTCATAAAAAGAACATCATGCCAAGAGTCAAACATGGTGGTACTGTGATGATCTGGGGCTTTGCAACTTCAAGACCTGGACAACTTAACATAATTGTTGGAACCATGAATTCTGCGCTTCAGTAGAAAATTCTTAAAGAGAATGTCCAGCCATCCAGCCTACAAACAATCGTTTGAATTGTCCAAAGTTGTTCCCAATTCCACAAAGGAGAGTGGGTAAAAATCCCACCACAGTGATGTAAAAGACTCATTGCCAGCTATCACAAATGTTTCATTACTGTTGTTACCGCCAAAGATGGCACAACAAGTTGTTAGGTTTAGCTGCAATGATCTTTTCATAATAATTGGACCAGGTAGGTTTGGGCAGCTTTTTCCCCTGAATCAATGAAATAATCATTTAAAAATTGTATTTACTTTGGTAATCTTTGTGTAAGATAAAAACTATGCAAAAAAATTATGAAAAAGAAAAAAGAAAAAAAACAAACATTAGAATGCTATATCACCGCATTGTATAAACATATAGATGTATAGAGCTTCTAGGGAATGTATAAGGTTACTTACTTGCTTGTGCTTCCTTTACATTTTCCACAGCATATTCAGTCGATGTCAATCTCTGCTTTAAATCTGGAATTAGACATGCGTATCATAATATTGACATTTAATAATATGAATGTTAATAAGCATTCACTGCTTTCTGATCACTTACCATCATTCTCAGTCTTGAGTTGTTCTGTCTGGTGTTTGTTCTGCTGTAGCTGCACTTTTAGTTCTGCCATTTCTTGTTTCAGCTCTCTTAACTCCGTACAAACATACTTTTGGCGGTATTTCCCATTTTCAGTCAAAGTTTTCACTTCAACTTCACCATCCTCATCTTGAAGAGCTGCATGCCGTGTCACAGACACAAGCAGAACCAACACTATGACTGTAGTCTTCATTGTTGAAGAGATGATTCAAACACAATTTGATGCCACGTATAATGTAATATAACCACAATGGTTAAAGATTAATAAGTAGGATTGTATAGCAGTTCCCAGCATGCTTTGTAGTGGCTTATTCTGATTAGTGGAAATTTTTTGTTCATGAAAAAATAACGACTACCCCCAAAATTTATGTTTGAGGTCAATATTCTAATATATACATTCTTAGTCATTTATTAACATATTAAAATGTATTAACTTTTTTTTTAATATTCTTTTCATTTATAATTCCTGGAACAGCTACAAGAACCTTGAAAAAATGGAAAAGCCCAATAATTTAGTCACAATTTATTAAATTAGTACCCAAATTTAGTATGACATGGTAATTTATGGAATTCTCATAAAATAAGTCACCATTTTTTTTTTAAGTGGGGTGGTTTTTAAATACCAACCATAAAACCCAGTGCACTCGTATGCATAGCCATAAAACTAGCTTAAATATTAAATGGAGTGTTGCCAATTGACCCAAAACAGTCTACAATAAAGTCTGAACAAATATACTCATGTCAAGCCAAGGTCTACTGAAGACAGCTCTAGATACAATGGCCAAAAAAGGCATTTAAAATTCTTTTTATGTTACATTTTCAATAATGTACAGACTCAAGTTGTCAAGTTTGCTGTGAGTGGGTGAATAGTGGTTGAAAGTCTTTTAATGAAAACAAAACAATGGGAAACAATGGGAACAGAACGTGAACTGAAACAGGAGATAAACCAAACATGACAGACTAGGATTGACACACAGACTTGGAGATACACACAGGCTAGGAGTTTAAACACAGAATGATTAATACAAGGAAACATAACAGCAAACCATTTAACTGAACAGATGCAAGACAAAGACTAACTGAACTCAAGAACCTTTATAACAAAATTAATGAGCATCCTCGGTTTAGGTGAGCGCTGACCGAAGTGCATTCTGGGAAATGAAGTTTACAAAAACAGAAAAAACAACAGGAGTCTCTGGGTGCTTTGGCGCCCTCTAGAGGTTATCCCTGACACAAGTACAAAAAGTCAAAAGGAATGATACTTAGAATAGCACATGACCAGCTTACCAACACTTTTTTGATGAAATTATACCATAAGGGTAATAACAATTAATGAAATATATGTCATGTTTCTGCATATGGATGTTTCCTGATGCAGATCTACAAGTCAGCAGAGTGTTTCTTGGCACAAGGTCATTAGAACAGGTTCCTAGTATAGAGTATGATACTCCATAAAAGAAAATACAATCATTTCACAATCAAGGCGACATATGAAGAACTGATTTCTTCAAAACATTTCTGTGAAAAAAAAAAAAAAAAGATTTCGGGGAACCACAAGTGTACAGTAGGTATGCAGCTACAAATTATGAATCAATCTCCTGGATAGGACAGATAGAAAGTATACATTACGTAAATATGTAAGTAAATAATATTAGAAAAAATAACAAGATTATGCAAATATAATGAAAATATATGAATGTTTGAAATAGCAAAACAGATAAAGAATAAATTGAACAAATAATGTTTGACAATGAGGAAGAAGTTAAAATCACAAGCTTTATTGCAATTTATGTTTGCAAGAACTCTTAGATTAAGTAGCATAGCATAAGCTTAGAGTGAGAACAAGTAGGAGAATAAAATAAAAGCTAAAAAGCTTGAAGAGAGAAATGAAGAGAGATGTACAGAGAGAGGTCCTGTCATGTGCTATTTACAACTGAGGTGAAAACCAGGAAGTCAGGAAGTGTGCATGCAGCTAAACACCACTTACTATAAAGAAATGTAAGAGTAATATAGGAATTGAAATATAACCAGAGACATTTTAAATGATAATAAAAGTGAAGTTACATTATAATGGGAAAATCTGCAGAGATGAAAAGTGGAAGAAGAGCTGAGAGAGGAGACTCTGGGGTAGAGTGTATCACAGCGTGCGCTTGTGACAAGCATGCACCTCAATCTGTTATTGCTCCTCGCTCACTACGTAGCCCCCCCCCCCCCCCCCCCCCGTCTGCAGGTCTAATGTAGTGTGTCTACACGTGTATATGTCTCACATTAGCACTAAATCAAGTTCACCTGTGTCTTCCTTGTGTGTCTTCCTATTTAAACCAGCCGGTCCCATAGCCCTTTGTCTGTTCACTGTTGTTCACGTCCATGCTGTGTGTGTGTGTGCTTGTGCCGTCACGGGTCTTGTATTCGTGTGTTCCTCTCCTAGGACTAAGCTGTGTCAGGCGCGCGGGACAAGCCTCAGTTGAAAGGTAAAGCTCAAGCTCATGACGGAGAGACTCTTAGTGTTGATTCACGTGTAATTTTCGCCCCAGGGCTTTCAACTGCAAGCCCGCCTGCAGCTCCAGCCTGGAGTGTTTGTTTTGTTGATTTTGTTCTGTTCAATTAGTGTTTGACTGTTGGAGCGTGAAATGAAAAAAAAAAAAGAAATCATAAAATAAAATAAAACAAAGGATTCTGAGTGTTCACCCTGCATCTGCGTCCACCTTTGTTAGAAGACATGACAATAACCTATGACGTTCCTCCTGGCGTCCCAGCACCTTCATCTACTCAGTTCACCTCTTCAGCTATGCCAAACAACTTCCCTCCGAGATATCAGCCCCGTGCAGCACCTTCGCTTCCCCTGGTTCCAATTTCAGTGCAGGGGAAGGTGGTGAAGACAGTGATTGACACTGGGAGTACATACACTCTTATGCAGGAGAGCCTATGGCGACAACTGGGTGACCAGGATGCCAGCGTTCTCCCCAGCAGTTTATCATGGCAGATGGGAAGATCCACCAAGTACCATCCACTACCAATGGCACGATCATTCTGGCCACCTCCAAATGTACATCATGAGTGACTCTCACCTGGCTTTCCCTCTGATAGCATGTCTGGACTTCTTAAGGGTAATGAGAGCCGCCTTGGTGATCGCTCAGGGAAGGTATGGCTGGAGGATAGCAGGGGGCATTACCTACCATCTGTTCCTGCCTCTCCCAGTCAACTTTGACCGTTTGGACCAACCGGCCGGCTACCTGACTCACACAACACCTGTCCCGCTGTTATACTACGCCCTTCCATGAAAGGTTGTTCTCCCACCAGTCAAGTCAGCATGTTCCCACCACCCAACAAGGGACCAGGCTGAGCTAGCAAAGGCCCACAAAGAAGATGGGATGATGGCTCAGCTGTGCATGGGGGGGCACCTGCAGGAGGCAAGAAACCCTCGGATCACCTACGAACACAACCTGGGGGCGTTATACCGAAGAGTTCCAGTAATGCGGGGAGAGAAGTTTCAACTGGTGGTACACCAATCTACAACCCAGATGTTCTTGCAGCACTTGGCCACCGGGGGAGCTGAATACTCTGTTGAGTGGCCTGGTGGCCCGCAGTTCGCAAGGATGTCTGGCGTTATATTAAAACGTGTGAGGTATGTTGGAGGCATAAGAGGGGGACCAAAGTGAGTCTGAGAAGGCTGGACAACCGAGCACCCACTCACCATAAAGCTATATTCCTACTCATAGCGGAGGAAAAGCAACACAAAGAAGAAACGCAGAGAGCCAAACAAGCCCAAACGTACAATATCCAGCAGAAAGATACGCACTTTCGACCAGGCAAACTGGTTTGGGCAAAGCCACACCCAGACTCCTCCATCCAGCAAAACTGTTCTGTTAAGCCAGCGCCCAAGTGGGAGGGTTCGGCTGAAATTTAAATTAAAGAAGGGCCAATAAATCAAACCTTGTGTTGGGGTAACCCACAAAAAACCAATGAAGTTAATGTGGCGAATTTAAAGCGCCAATACGGACGCTCTCCTCCAACGGCAGAAGCTGGAGTCTATGTAGCTCAACCACATAAAGGGCTTTTTGTAGGGGGAAAAAAATAAATGGGCCACTAAATGAATGTCAGCTGTGCCCCTTATAGATGTCCTTTTGGGTTTCTTTTACTCCACTCCCGAGGTTGTCGTCTGGGATGGAACTCTCGCGAGGTAGCAAGAGGTTAGTGGTGACGTAGGAGGTCACTTGCGCTGCCTTTAAAGCGCTGCCGCGAAGAGGCGAGGGGGGGGGGGTGAGAGATGAGGAGAAAACAGTGTTGTGTTACTAAGAGAGAGAGTGGAGACCGTGTTAATGTGGATTTACCATTTTCTGGACTAATCCCTTAATGGACTTTTTCACTACCCTCTTGCCCCATTGCCGTGCTCCCGGATCGTTTTCATTACTGCTGGTGAGACCGACACATCACTCTCAACACACACACGCTTGCTATAAGTCTGGACTTTGGACATTTATCTCATTCACTCGCTCACACTCACACACATTCATTATTTTTATTTGTATATATTTTGTATATATTGTTTTTTTGGTGCACTTTGTTTGTTGGTTTGTTGGTACACTTTGGGTTGTTTTGAACTGTTGTGTCACGCCTTTACTTGTTCCGCTACGCTTACGCAATACCGGAAGTTAGCCCATATTTTCTGTAAAACCCTTTTCTTCCCCATTTTCCTTAATAAAATTACCCATTTCCCCCTAAAACCTCACCTCGTGTCTGTAGTGCCACCTGTGCAAAATGGGTCGAACCCATTACAAGTATAAAAAATCCCACAGACACCTTCATAGTTGGCTCTTGAACTTCCTTGGGGACACTTTGTTGGTTTGTCTTAGAGATCAATAGCTAAATTGCAATAAAATCTACTTTACGTAATCCAGATTATAAGATTTTAGACTTTTTTGTTTTACAGTTGTCTAACGGGTTCGACCCAATGTTGCACAGGCAGCACCAAAAGGACTGACATGACGAGAGGTTTTACGGGAGAAAGGGTAAGTCTCTCCTGGTCTGTCGGCTGGTGGCTTTCCTGGCTGATCGGGGGCCTTAACACAATCCTCTTCGGCGGCAGAGATGTGAAGGCGGGCTCTTCGCGGAAGCGCAGGTACCGCGGGAGCTCGCGCAGCTCTTTCACGCGCTGTCCTCTCGTGGAGGTCAAAGAGCGGCATTCTGGTCCCCCTTTTTAAAGTCTCTGGGGTGCGTCACATCGCCCCGATCGTGTGGCATTTTTCGTTTTTTTTTTTTTTTTTTTAATCCCACCTGTAGTACAGTCTAGCGTGCCTGGTTAGGCGGCCACGCTCCTTCGCACACCTGCAGAAGGGGAGGCCGTCTACCTAGTGAGCTTCTGAGTGAGTGAGGAGCGATATTGATTTTTGAGCACGCCCATCACAGACGCATGCCATGACAAGTTGTTGATTTATTTTTGTTATTTTAAGCTGATCACAAATAGTGTTAGGCAAATGTGAGTTAATTGGAAGATCAGCATCTACTAGTGGGAGAAGACACACAGCATTAAGTATATTAAGTATTAACTATAATCATTCAGGAATTACTGCTATGTTCATATGGATACACGCCCATGTCCATATCCACACCCATTTGCTGACTGCACATCACTGCATACATGATCTGTCATTCCACAACATCCCAACGGTGTGCTCTATTGGATTGAATTTCCTCCCATTCAGATGCTCAATGTGAACTTCAGCGGATCATCGTGACTATGACTATGACGAAATGCATGGTTTTGCTGGTGGATATCCGAAATGAACCTGTAAAGTTCTATTAAATCCTGCTACATGGTTAATGGGCTAGCCAGCACAACTCCAAGACAAGTCTGAACCTTGAGTCTTTTCAACTTTTATCAGTTTAACCTAACAGTTAGCCATTATAGGTCTTTTCCAGAATAATCTCATTGAGAAAGGACATAATCAGCAGGTCAACGGAAGGCCAGATTAGACATTACCATGAATTACCACAAATTGAACCAAATAAGGAAATAATTCCTTTAATTCCTTAAATGCCTTAAATGCTGTCCCTCAAAAACTAGGTATCAAATATTTTCAGCAAGATTTTCTAGAAAATTACATATATCCTTATATACATCTGGGAAGAGTACAAAGAGAAGACTGCATTCTCTTCGCACTATGAATGCTATGTGATGGTGGTTGACAACCTGGAGAGTCATGTAGGTCATGTCAGTAGAATGATGAAGGGACTTCTATGACAACAAATTTATATTCCATCTAGTAATGTCTTTTGCACTTTTTTATATCATTTCCTGATCTCACCTGATGTTCTCAGACAGTTCTGATTCTCCATTAGCCAGGTCTCTCTCTCCACCACTCATCATAGAAGTGGAGATTGTGTGTGAATAATACAGGCTTCTACACCATGTCACCATGAGATACCGGTGTGTAAAAGGGCGGGGCATGTGAAAGAGCATGACAAAAAGAAAACATGAGCATGTGAGGGAAAAGACATGACAGCAAAAGACAGGGAAAAAGGCAGGAATCACGGCGGTTTGTAATGGAAACGTGACACACCAAGCATCACGGACCCTGGTACATCCAGGGATTCCATTATCTGAAGCTTGTTATTTGAAGCCGGTTGTGGTTAACAACATGCAAGAAAAAAATACCCACATTTATAAAGCATAAAAGTGTTGTCAATGTGGCCAACATCAGAAACCTAATAACTGACAACAGTTAAACAAATCTCATCAGATTGTTTCAGTAACAGAGTTATAGCTTTGCTCCCCAAAAAGTGAATTCTACCAGGAAAATCATATTTTTTGCATAAATTTCCATTTCCAAATTCAAATTCAAATTTATTTGTCACATACACAGTCATACACAGTACGATATGTAGTGAAATGCTTAGGCGACTGCCCGTGACCTTAGAATAAAAACTATTTAAGACTATTTACACGAAAGAATATAACAAAGAATGTAGAAATAGATTTAACTAAGCATAAAATAATAAAATATATGTACAGTAAAAATATACAATAAGAGAAATATAAGAAAATAAACATAAAAATATAAGAAAAATATAAGAGAATAAGAAAATAAGAAAACCTGGGTGCAAATGTAGAAAAAAATATATATCTGATATAAGAAATATAATAAAACCTAGGTGAACCTAGGTGTACAGTATGGAAAAATATGGAATATAAATAGAGATGTCCAGGGGGGGTGCAAGTATGCTATAAAGTGTTTTGTACTTAAAGTGACTTGTGCTATAGAATAAATAGTGATGTAATGTGAAGGGTGTGCAATTTTTGTCCCAAGAGTCCAGAGAGAGTGCAAGAAGCATGAGTGTGGGTGTGTAAAGTGAGTCAGTCAGTACTGTTTGGTGTGCTGATTGAGAGACCGTATCGCCTGCGGGTAGAAGCTCCTCTTCAGTCTCTCTGTATTGGTCTTCAGGGAGCGGAATCGCCTTCCTGACCTCAACAGAGAGAACAGTCCATTACTGGGGTGGCTGAGGTCCTTCACAATCTTCCTGGCCTTGGTCCAGCACCGCTTGCTGTAGATCGAGTGCAGGTCAGGGAGCTCAGTGTGGATGATGCGCTCAGCTGATCGCACAAACCTCTGTAGAGCTCGTCTGTCCTGCATCGTGCTGTTCCCGAACCAGGTCGTGATGTTTCCCGTCAGGATGCTCTCTATGGTGCAGGAGTAAAAGTTCCTGAGCACCTTGGAGGGCAGTCTAAAGTCTCTCAAGCGCCTGAGGTGGTAGAGACGCTGTCGGGCCTTCTTCAATATGGTGTTGATGTGACAGGACCATGACAGGTCCTGCTTGATGTGGACACCGAGGTATCTGAAACGGTCTACTCTCTCCACTGGGCTGTTGTTGATGACAGGGGTCTGGTAGTTCCTCTCCTGCTTTGTGCTAAAGTCTACTACCAACTCCTTCGTCTTGCTGACGTTTAGAAGGAGATTGTTCCTCTGGCACCAGTGCTCCAGATTCCCAATCTCCTCCAGGTAGGCCGTCTCATCATTGTCAGTGATCAGGCCCACCACGACGGTGTCATCAGCAAACTTGATGATGGTGGTGGAGTTAGTAGAGGCTACGCAGTCGTGTGTGTACAGAGAGTACAGTAGAGGGCTCAGAACACAACCCTGTGGTGCTCCAGTGCTGAGAGTGATGGAGGCGGAGACATGGCCGCCCATCCTTACAGCCTGTGGTCTGTCAGTTAGGAAGTTGGAGATCCACTGATACAAAGATGAGCTGAGTCCCAGGTGCTCCAGCTTGGTGGTGAGTGTGGAGGGAATTATGGTATTAAATGCTGAGCTGTAGTCGATGAAGAGCATTTTAACATAATTCCCCCTTCTATTGTCCAGGTGTGTGAGAGATGTATGAAGAAGATGAGCGATAGCATCATCTGTGGAGCGGTTTGAACGGTACGCGAACTGAAGTGGATCCAGTGTGTCTGGTAGTGAAGAGATGATGAAGTCTCTGACAAGCCGTTCGAAGCACTTCATCACCACTGATGTGAGGGCCACAGGTCGATAATCATTGAGGGAAGCAGGATCGGGTTTCTTCGGAACAGGAACGATGATGGACTCTTTGAAGCATGTGGGGATCACCGACTGAGATAAAGAGACAGAATATCTCTGTGAATACAGGTGCTAGCTGGTCTGCACAGGCTCTGAGGACTCGACCCGAGATGCCGTCTGGTCCAGCTGCTTTCCTGGTGTTCACTCTCCTGAAGGCTCTCCTCACGTCTTGCTCGGAGATGATGAACGCGTTTCCGGTGCTGGCAATGACTTCCTGTCTGCAGCCGTTAGCGCCGCTAGCATAGCATAGCGTCTTTAGCTGCAGCCTCGAAGCGAGCATAAAAGGTGTTCAGCTCGTCTGCCAGAGTCATGTCCGCGTTCGTCATACCGGATGTTGGTGATTTATAATCCGTTATTGTCCATAGTCCCTGCCACAGGCTCCTAGAGTCACTCTGTTGGAGTTGTGACTCTAGTTTCCTCCCGTAGCGCTGCGTCGCCTCTTTCACCGCCTTCTGGACGTTATATGATGCAGCCTTGTACTGGTCCATGTCCCCCGACGCAAGTCCCGCGTTGTAGGCAGAGGTTTTATCCACCCACGGCTTCTGATTGGGAAATGTTCTGATGGTTGTTTTCTGCATGGTATCATCCGCTAGTTTCCCGACGAATCCCACAACCGCTTCCGTAAACATGCTGACGTCATCGGAGCTGTTCCGGAACATGTCCCAGTCTGCATCATCGAGTGCGTCCTGTAGTGCGGCCACCGATTGGTCCGTCCAGCGCGCGACCTCCCTCTGAACTGGAACTTCCTGTTTGAGCCTTTGTTTATATTTTGGCATGAGGAAGATGGCGGCATGGTCGGCTTTACCAAACGGTGGGCGAGATTGTGCCTTGTAGCCGTCCTTAACTGATGTATAACAGTGGTCCAGTGTCCTTTCGCCCCTGGTCGGGCAGGTGATGTACTGATAAAAGTTTGGCGCTGCGCGTTTGAGGTTGGCACTGTTAAAGTCTCCCGCCACAATAAGCGCAGCGTCCTGGTGTTGTGACTGGTGCTGAGTGAGAGCCTCATGCAGCTCGCATAAGGCAGTGTCCGTGTCCACTTGTGGTGGAATATAAACGGCGCTGATTATGACCGATGTAAACTCCCGAGGAAGATAAAAAGGACGACACTTGATGGACAGAAGTTCCAGGTTGGGTGTGCAGGAGCATGCAAGAGGAACAACGCTCGCGCTGTTGCACCAGCTGCTGTTCACCATTAAACACACGCCGCCTCCCCTTGTCTTCCCCGAGTCCCGTGTCCTGTCCATGCGGTGAACCGAGAAGAACTCGGCCGGCTGGATGGCGTGGTCCGGCACCGCTGGGTTCAGCCATGTCTCAGTGAAGCAGAGAAGATTGCAGTCCCGAATGTCTCTCTGGAACTTTATCCTGGCCCTGAGGTCATCGAGCTTGTTTTCCAGGGACTGGACATTGGCGAGCAAGATGCTAGGCAGAGGTGTGCGGTGTGCACGGGCTCTCAGCCTGTTCCTAACGCCGGCTTGTTTCCCTCAGGGCCGCCGCTTCGCGTCGCGTCCTTTGTTCTCCCTCAGGATCTCACTCGGCCAGCTCGGATCCGGAGTTAAAAACGTCGAATTGTGAGTACATTGTGAACCAATAGAAATAAGAGTATATCTATCGTACCTAATGCACTCAATTGTGGTGAATTACCCGGTTTAATGTTATCAAAAATTAACTTAAAAAGCAAAAACAAATTAAAGTAGGTCGGAGCAGTCGCGACGGCAGCCAACCCCACCGGCGCCATCTTGCTTCCATTGTTCATAAAGTTAATTTTGAAGGACCTTTAGCTCCTTTCATTGCTTAATTCCTTTCAATTTCTTTATTAAAGAAATGTCAAGCATTGTCCATCATCATAAATCTGACAGTTTGCTTTAAGCCATAAATAAAGTTCATCACCCTGCTCCAATAACAGATTAACGGCGCGGCTTATAGACATGTTGGATCCACTAGGAGACTTGGATATTCCAAAAACTCTCTGGCCATTCTTCACTAAATATACGTCATATTTTTTGCATAAATTTCCATTTTCATTGTTAACAAAGTCAATTTTGAAGGACCTTTAGCTCTTTTCATTGATTAATTCCTTTCAATTTCATTATTAAAGAAATGTCAAGCATTGCTATGAAATGCAGTAAATTAATTTTGTCAAATACTTCACAATTGTGCAGTAAATGCAAAGAAACCAGTGATTTGACAGGTGATTTTTATTATGTGTTAAAAGTTATAAATTATTTTAACAGAGTCTTTCAAATGTTGTCACAAATTTTCTATGAACACTTTACTCACAAATTATGTAATCTGCTTTTGTTTCATCATTAACGAATATTTTATTTTAAAAAGAACACAGCTTCAATACCTTAATACCTGCAAGAAAATAATGTATAACAATGATGCAACAACAGTGGGCAAGGGTGTAGAACTTGTAGGACCCCATATCTGTCCTAGCATTGTTCCCCCAAATCATGTGGTCAATGGTTGTTTACATGGGGAAAAGCAGAAAGCCACTAAAAGTGTTGTACGTTTGTCCATCGTCATAAATCTGACAGTGTGCTTTAAGCCTTAAATAAAGTTCATCATCCTGCTCCAATAACAGATTGACGGCGCGGCTTATAGACATGTTGGATCCACTAGGGGACTCGGACATTCCAAAAACTCTCTCGCCATTCTTCACTAAATATACTTCAAGCCAAGTGTTGGTGTTGCCAAAGACAGAAGCTGAGACATGATAGATGCCTTTTATTGGTGCTCTGAAAATCCCTGCAGAAAGAAAGATTTATACAGTGTGTTATTGTACATTGATATTCCAAAGAGATCAAATTGTAACTGTGTTTGTGTAGTCATGATGTAGTACCAGTTTGTGGGCTGTAGGCATTTCCAACATTTGTTAACATCTTGTTGAATGTCAAGGTGACCTCAGTGTTGAAGGGTCCGTAGGTTCCCTGAATTCCAGATCCAACTGTGAATGCCACCTTTGGTGTGTCTGTGATCACAAACCAAGTAATAAACAAATTAATAAGATAGAAATAAAAATATAACAATTACTCAAACTTTAACACATAACAATAAATTGGCTGCATTTTCATCTTAATTATAAATTGAGGACATTTACAACTTCAACCAAATCTTGCCAAATTTCTACCAACAGATTTTATGAAAAACACTGTACAAAGACTTCACTTTCACTTTACCTGTGCCTGGTAAATCCTTTAATCCCTCCATCTTTGTCAGACACCTACTATGTCATTACTGAATCCGCATCGCTACCTTATCCATGTTGCGCATGTGCACAGAGCTCTGACATCTTGGTCATGTGGTTACAGTACCTTCAGCTAAACAAAGGTGTGTCTGCACTGTGCAAACAGCTCCTCAATCTGCCTCAAGCAAATGAACTTTGAACTTGGACAAACACGTTACACACATTACACATGGAACATTTGCACATTAGCACATTTTGCACACCAGTATACTGTGAACTTTGAACTGCAATCTTGCACAATATTCTGCACATCTGCACATTATCTTGCCCATAACTGAACACAGGTCTACACTACTTTACATTACATGTCAACTCTTCTACATTTCATTTTATTATTTTTTATATTTTAATATATATTTTTTATATTTCTATTTTTATTATATTATTTTAATCCAGTATTGTCCAGTATAAAATTTCATATTTGTTATTGCTTGTACATTATGTAAATTTAAAAAGTCCTTTACATCTAAAGTTAATTTAAGGTTGGCATATTTCACATTTGATCTTAGCATATTTCACATTCCACTCTCTCTGCTCACTTCCACATGCTTTCTTCTACCTTCTGTACCCCAAGTCGAGCTCCACATCTCTGTGTTAAAGAGTGGACCAAGCCCAAGGTCCTTAGGTGTATTACTTTTGGCAGTATTTCTAATTTTCATTCAAAGATTTCACTTCAACTTCACCATGCTCACCTTGAAGAGCTGCATGCCGTATCACAGACACAAGCAGAACCAACACTATGACTGTAGTCTTCATTGTTGAAGAGATGATTCAAACACAATTTGATCCCACGTATAATGTAATATAACCACAATAGTTAAAGATTAATAAGTAGGATTGTAAAGCAGTTCCCAGCATGCTTTGTAGTGGCTTATTCTGAATAATGAAAATTCTTTGTTCATGAAATAATAATGACTACCCCCAAAATGTATGTTCGAGGTCAATATGATAATATATACATTCTTAGTCATTTATTAACATATTAAAATTTATTAACTTTCTTTTTTTATTCTTTTCATTTATAATTCCTGGGACAGCTACAAGAACCTTGAAAAAATGGAAAAGCGTGTTATTTTTGTTACAATTTATTAAATTAGTACCCAAATTTAGTATGACATGGTAATTTATGGAATTCTCATGAAATAATTATTCACCATTTTTTAAATTGTTTTTTTTTTTAAGTGGGTTGCGTTTTTAAATAACAACCATAAAACCCAGTGCACTCATATGCATAGCCATAAAACTAGCTTAAATATTAAACTGATTGTTGCCAATTGACCCAACACAATCTACAATAAAGTCTGAACAGATATATTCGTCAAGCCAAAGTCTACTGAAGCGAGTTGTAGATACAATGGCAAAAAACAACAACATGCATTTTAAAATACTTTTATGTTACATTTTCAGTAATGTACAGACTCAAGTACAGAAAGTCAAAAGGAATGATACTTAGAATAGCTCTTGACCAGATTACCAACACACTTTTAATCAAATACCATAAGGGTAATAACAATAAATGAAATATATGTCATGTTTCTGCATATGGATGTTTCCTGATGCAGATCTACAAGTCAGCAGAGTGTTTCTTGGCACAAAGTCATTAGAACAGGTTCCTAGTATAGAGTATGATACTCTACGTATAAAAGAAAATACAATCATGTCACAATCAAGGTGACATACGAAGAACTGATGTAACAAAACATTTCTGTGAAAAAAAAAAAGATTTCGGAGGACTACAAGTGTAGGTATCCAGCTACAAATTATGAATCAATCTCCTGGATAAGACAGATAGAAAGTATACATTATGGAAATATGTAAGTAAATAATATTAGAAAAAATAACAAGATTATGCAAATATAATGAAAATATATGAATGTTTGAAATAGCAAAACAGATAAAGAATAAATTGAACAAATAATGTTTGACAATGAGGAAGCAGAAGTTAAAATCACAAGCTTTATTGCAATTTATGTTTGCAAGAACTCTTAGATTAAGTAGCATAGCATAAGCTTAGAATGAGAACAAGTAGGAGAATAAAATAAAAGCTAAAAAGCTTGAAGAGAGAAATGAAGAGAGATGTACAGAGAGAGGTCCTGTCATGTGCTATTTACAACTGAGGTGAAAACCAGGAAGTCAGGAAGTGTGCATGCAGCTAAACACCACTTACTATAAAGAAATGTAAGAGTAATATAGGAATTGAAATATAACCAGAGACATTTTAAATGATAATAAAAGTGAAGTTACATTATAATGGGAAAATCTGCAGAGATGAAAAGTGGAAGAAGAGCTGAGAGAGGAGACTCTGGTGTAGAGTGTATCACAGCGTGCGCTTGTGACAAGCATGCACCTCAATCTGTTATTGCTCCTCGCTCACTACGTAGACTCCCTACGTGGGCGCCCACCGCCCCCCCCCCCCCACCCCACCCTTCTTCAGGTGTGTGAAGGTGTGGGGCCGCCAGATGGGCACTGCCACCCGACCTGAACGTGCACATCTCCACTATTTTCCTCTCCTTTATGCCTTCTTTCCTCCTTTAAACCCTTTCCTTACCCATTTTCCTTAATAAAATTACCCTTTTCCCCCATAAGACCTCACCTCGTGTCTGTAGTGCCACCTGTGCAAAAAGGATGGAACCCGTTACAAGTATAAGAAATCCCACATGCTGAGACCCCTTCATAGTTGGCTCTTGAACTTCCTAGGGGACACTTGTTGGTTTGTCCGTGTTGGTTTGTCTTAGAGATAAAGGGCTAAATTGCAATAAAACCTACTTCACTTGATCCAGATAAGATTTTAGACTTGTTTGTTTTACAGTTGTGTAATGGGATTGACCCAAGGTTGCCCAAGCAGCACCAAAAGGACTAACACGAGGCGAGGTTTTACGGGAGAAAGGGTAAGTCTCTCCTGGACGTCCGTCAGTTGGGCGGGTTACCCAGCTAATCGGGGGCCTTAACGCAGTCCTCTCGGCGACCTTTTCCTCTTTGGGGCGGGGATGCGAAGATAGGCTCTTCGCGGAAGTGCAGGTGCCACGGGAGCTCGCACAGCTCGTGCATGCGCTGTCCTCTCATGGAGATAAAGGGGGGGGAATTCTGGTCTCTGTTTTCAAAGTCTCTGGGGTGCATCACATCGCCCCGCTCGCGTTTTTTTTTTTTTTTTAATCCCACCTGTAGTAAAGTCCAGCTTCCCAACAGTCAGACCCTGAGATACACTGCCCGCTGTATTTTATAGCGGGGAGAGAAGCTCGGGATCATTAGCGCCCATAACTCACCAGCCATACCTAGTGAGCTTCGAAGTGAGTGAGGAGCGATATTGATTTTTGCGCACGCCCATCATAGGCGCACGCCGTGACAAGTTGTTGATTTTTGTTATATTAAGATGATCACAAATAGTGTTAGGTAATTGTGAGTTAATTGGAAGATCAGCATCTACTAGTGGGAGAAGACACTCAGCATTAAGTCAAAACTTAACTTTAAGCATTCAGGAATTACAGCTATGTTCATATGGATACACCCCCAATTGCTGACTGCACATCCATGATTTTTCATTCCACCACCTCCCAAAGGTGTGCTCTATTGGATTGAGTTCTTGTGACTGTAAATGCCATTTTAATACAGTGAACTTATTGTCACGCTCACAAAACACTTGAGGTGATCTTAGCCTTGGGACTGTAAGGTTTTCTGATACTGTGTAATCTTTCTCATGCCTCTATGTCCATAAAACAACTACCCTGGTTGCAACGAGATGTTATTTGAGTTACTGTTGAATTTCTATCAGCTCAAATCATTCTCCACATCAAGAAAGCATTTACACCAAAAGATCTGACACTTACTGAAGTTTTTCTTTTTTTCAGACCATTCTCTCTAAACCCTAGAGATGTTTCTTTTTTAGTAGATCAGCATTTTTGAAAAATACACTAGCACTACTTGCACCAACAACCATGCAACATTCAAAGTCACTTAATCACCTTTCCTCCCCATTCTGATGCTCAATGTGAACTTCATCGGATCATCCTGACTTTGACTACATGAGGAACTGCATGCACTGTAAAAAATAAAATCTTGACTTAACTCAAAATTTCAAGGCAACTTGCTGCACAGCTTTTTTGAGTTAACTCCACTTTTAACCCAACTTGTTCACTTAGCTCAAAAAAGCTGTGCAGCAAGTTGCCTTGAAATTTTGAGTTAAGTCAACTTGTTGTTGACTTAACTAAATTTACTGAGTAAGGTCTCCCAACTTATATTCTTTTGTTAAGTTAAAAGTGATTTGATAGTTTCAAAGACTTATTAATTTAATAAATGTGAACTTGTCACATGTATTGGGTTCAAAATATGTGTTTAAATTTACTGAAGCAGGTTTTTATGTAATACAATATAATGAAAAAAGCTGTAACTGAATGCTTGAAAGTTTCTTCCAAATTTTATTTTAAACCAAAAGGAACACACTACAACCTATTCTCTAAATAGTTGTCTCCTTCCCCTTTGCAAAGTTACAGCGTGTCAGATCTTTGACTCTGGGTGCACCACAGACACGCAGACATGAGGCAAGGTCTTACAAGAAAAGTGTAGTTTTATTAGACATAGGAAAAGGAGTGGATTTTAAGGAGGAAGGAAGGAAAGAAAGGGAGAGAAGGAGTGCCAGGGAAGCTTGTGCGGTTCTTCAGTGGTTGTCTCTCGGCAGGCAGTTACTACACAACAATGTACAGCGCATCCTCCTCTAAAGTCCATGGGGTGCGAAGCTGGGCATATTTCACATTCCACTCTCTCTGCTCACTTCCACATGCTTTCTCCTACCTTCTGTTCCCCAAGTCAAGCTCCACATCTTCCTGTTAAAGAGTGGACCAAGCCCAAGGTCCTTAGATGATAATCTCCTGACAGCCTTGCCAGATTTAATTCAATTAAATTCAATTTAATTTGTATAGTGCTTTTAACAGTTGTCATTGTCACAAAGCAGCTGTACACAGTCATAAGAATTATGGAAGTTTGTATGAAATGTGAATGCATATGAATCAAAATGATCAGATTGTCCCTGATGAGCAAGTCAAGACTGACAGCAACAGTGGCAAGGAAAAACTCCCTGAGATGGCAATAGGAAGAAACCTTGAGACTCAGACTCAACAGCAACCCATCCTCATTTGGGTGATAATGGATAGCAGGGATTGATCTGCAGTGATACTGTGTTTTAGGAGGCTGGAAGTTCAGTATAACAGGAGATGTGTTTAATTTAATGTGGAGTCCAGTTTGTTATCCAAGATGGCGGCGCGGCAGTAGCATGGTGGCTTGTGTGTTTACATCAACACAGAATGGTGCTAGTGCTAGTTTCTGGTTATTGCTCATTGCTGGTGGAGGTTGTGACTGTTAGATGTAGACCTTTTTATTTGCCACAGGAATTCACCACTGTTTTCATTATCTGAGTGTACATTCCTCATAGCGCTAATGCTAAGGAAGCGCTATGGGAACTGTATGCAAAGTTCAGTGAACTACAAAACACACACCCTGATGGACTGTTTATTGTCACTGGAGATTTCAACCATGCAAATCTCAAGTCAGTGCTCCCTAAATTCTATCAGTATGTGGATTTTGCAACGAGAGGGGGAAACATGCTGGATCTTGTTTAGACAAACATCCCCAGCGCATATCGGGCAGAGCCCCGCCCCCACCTCGGCTACTCAGACCACATCTCTGTTATGCTAATTCTCTGCTTACAGACCATTTGTCAGGCGTTCGAAACCGGTTCTGAAGCAGGTGAAAACCTGACCGGCTGGAGGCATATCTGCTCTTCAGGACTGTTTTAAGAACACAGACTGGAACATGTTTAGAGAGGCTGCAACTTACAGCGACTTCACGTCATCGGTGACCAGCTACATCAACAAGTTTACCGATGACATCACTGTCTACAAGGACATCATCTCACACAACCAACCAGAAACCGTTGATTACTGCGGAGGTGTGGGCACTTCTGAAGACCCAAGACTCTGCCTTCAGAGCAGGAGACAAGGTGGCCCTAAGAACAGAAAGGGCCAAACTGTCTCGGGTCATCAGAGAGACAAAGCGTGCACACGCCCAGAGAATCCACAACCACTTCAGGGACAGCAGTGACACACGGCGCATGTACCAGGGCATACAAGAACAGGACATCATCACCTGCCTGTGACATTGACGGCTACCTTCCAGATGCGCTGAATAGCTTCTACGCTCGGTTCGATGCGTAGAATAACATGATGGCGAGGAAGACCACCCTTCCTCTCAATGACCAGGTTCTGTGTCTCACCATGGCTGATGTGAGGAAAACTCTACGCAGAGTCAACTCACATAAAGCTCCTGGACCAGACAACCTTCCTGGCTCAAAGTGCTCAAAGAATGTGCTGAACAGCTGGCAGATGTTCTCACCAACATCTTCAACATTTCTCTAAGCAGCACCATCATTCCCAGGTGCTTCAAGTCCACCACCATCGTCCTTGTGCCGAAGAAGCCTGTGTCCTGTATCAATGAATACCGTCCTGTTGCACTGACACCCAACATCATGAAGTGCTCTAAGCAGCACCATCATTCCCAGGTGCTTCAAGTCCACCACCATCGTCCTTGTGCCGAAGAAGTCTGTGTCCTCTATCAATGAATACCGTCCTGTTGCACTGACACCCATCATCATGAAGTGCTTCAAGCGGCTTGTCAGTTGCAGTTTGTGTATCATCCTAACCATTCAACGGATGACGCCACCTCCACCACACTCCATATTGCCCTCACACACTTGGACAATAAGGAAACCTACGTTCGAATGCTGTACATAGATTTTAGTTCGATACTTTCAGTTCAATACATTCAATACTATCATCCCCCAACACCTGATCGGGAATCTGAGCTTGTTGGGCCTGAACACCTCCTTCTGTAACTGGATCCTAGACTTTCTGACCGGAAGGCCTCAGTCAGTGTGGATTGGGGACAGCACCTCCAGCACCAGCCCACTTAGCACTGGGGGCCCCCCAGGGCTGTGTGTTCAGTCCTCTGCTTTTCACATTGCTGACTCACGACTGTGTGTTATCAGAGTGCAAGCAGGGACTTTGGCAGGACTAACTATGACAACATAAAGGAGAGCCAGAAGGAAACACAGACATGAGGGCTCCCTGAGATGTAAAGCAACCAATCACTTCACCGTCAACAAACCTGAGTGATCAGTGAGAGTGGGGAAGACAGCATCTAAACATACCAGTTCACCCTAATACTCTATGTCCATGAGTCCCCAGATCTGTTCCCTTACCTAAGGCAAATCTTTTTTTTTACAAAAATGCTTGGCTAAATAAATAGGTTTTGAGCCTAGACTTAAACATTGAGACTGTGTCTGAGTCCCTAACATTAATTGGAAGACTATTCCATAACGTTGTAAGAAAAAGCTCTGCCCCCTGCTGTAGTTTTCATAATACGTAGTACTGAGAAGCAGCTTGCATCCTTTGATCGAAGTAGGCATGGCGCATCATAAGACACTAGCAGTTCACTCAGATACTGCGGCGTGAGACCATTTAATGCTTTATAGGTCAAAAGTAGTATTTTAAAATCAATGTGCAATTTCACTGGGAGCCAGTGCAGTGTGGATAAGATGGTGTTCATGTCTTCTGGTTTTAGTGAGGACTCTTGCTGCTGCATTCTGGACTAACTGAAGCTTGTTTATGCACCTAGTTGAACAACCAGACAGTAAGGCGTTACAATAGTCCAACCTAGAGGTGATAAAAGCAACTAATTTTTCTGCATAATTTAGTGACAATATATTCCTTATCTTGACAATATTTCTGAGGTGAAAGATTGATTGCTATCCTGGTAATATTAACTACATGTGCTTCAAATGAAAGACTGGAATCTATAATCACATAGTCTTTTACTGTTGCACTTGATGGAGCAGAAAGGCCATTTAAAGTTACAGTGTGATTAAAAACCTTGCTTCTAACTGCATGTGGTCCTATGACTAGAACCTCTGTCTTATCAGGATTAAGCAGAAAGAAGTTAATTAACATCCAGTCTCTTATGTCCTGCACACATTGTTAAACTTTAGGAAGCTGTTTTTTCTCATCTGGTTTTGCTGAGACGTATAACTTGCCCAGAGGAAGAATGTAAAGAGAAAAAAGCAGTGGGCCTAAAACTGAACCCTGTGGAACACCTAACTCGACCTAACATAACCCTGATCAGAGGCCAATAAGAGATCATTTACTACTTTAACAAGTGCTGTCTCTGTGCTGTGATGAGATTTAGTGGTTCCACCCGTTCACACACCTGCTGAAGGGGAGGCCACATGCCACATCATTTTTTAATGGAAAAAGATTTGGGCACACTCAGTCCTGGGAGGATCCGTGACAAGAGACTTTTGAAAAGAGTTTTGAAAGGCGAACTTTTTCTCCAAGATATACTGAAGGCCTCATAACTCTAATTCCTGAACCTAAAAAAACCTTTACATGACATTGATTAATTCTGGATTTAGTCTTGGCCTAACATCTTAAAAATTATTTAGATACTTGACCCTGAGTGGCAGAACCCTCCTTGCTCAAGCAGAGGGCCTTTCCAGTCTAGTATATGCCTCCTCTTATATCAAAATTACACAAAAATTTAAATGTATACAGTGTATTCAAAAGCTCACATCTGTGTCCAACTTTATTCCCTATCATGTTCTACCAGCTTGGTGGCCTTTACTGCTCTGTAACTATACAGTACACCTGATAAAATTCCAGTGTTTATGATATGATTTGCCTGTAACCAGATAACAGCTATGCTGATATTCATCTCAACTAAAATACATCACAACAGTAAACAGCTCAGCCATAATATTAAATCACTGCCTAACCCCCTATGACATGAATTTTTATTTTAGAAGGAAAAAAATATTTCACAATAGTTTTTTGGGAGCTTTGGGGTCCCTGATAATATATCAATCATAAAATGTGTCTCCCCCACAAGCTCCCCCAAAGACTTTGGTTTGTTGCCTTAGGGCAACAACATGCTATGAGGGTACTTAAACACCAAGGTTTTCTATATTATATGATAAGTAGATTGAGGAACAAGTCAAGCAATAAATACATTAGAATTATTTAAACATCAGCCACAAATCGTTCATCAGTTTCAAACTGGGTTGTTTTTAACCCAGCTGCTGGATAAATAATGGACCAACTACATGCTGGGTTAATTTAACCCAGCAAAATGGGTTACTTATTTAACCCAGCAAGATGGGTAAAATATTCAATCCAAGTTCTAGGTCATATTTAACTATAATGCTGAGTTAATTCTACCTCACAAATAGGTTATTATTATTTTTATGTTTTAAATGTCTATGGGTAAAACAGTTTAAACAGTTTAATTACTTTGATATACTGGTCTATTACAAAAGAAAACACTAAGTTTTGCAAACCATACATATATGCAATAAACAACACCCAATTAATTGTACAAAACATAGAAAAATATTTATTTTTCAAAAGCACAAGATCAGATAATACAAAACATGTTCAACAGCGACATCATTACGATACTATTACTGAGAAGCACTAATGCCTGAGAGCAGTGCTGGTCATTATCTCCCAACATCAGGATGTAGGTGTACGGCCTCGACTGACAGATATTCCACGGTGTTGGTTCCAACCTAAAAAAGAAAAAAAGTAAAAGTTTATGAAAAAATTCGAGAGGGTTGGCTAGTATGCATATTTGTAAGATGATTAGTGTTTTGTAACACCTCAGCTATTTTATATGTGTTTGCTAATGCTAGCAACCTAGCTAAATGCTAGCGTCATGCTGGCACTACAGTTAACAGTTTAGCTTTCATTCACCACTTCATTATCTTCATACACCCTGCAAGCATTCTACAAAGAAAGCTAAAAAGTTCAGACATTTTTGCAGTTTCTTTTATACACAGGTGGGGTTCTTTGGTTTGGCTAGTTAGCAGCCATTGTCAGATAAACTAGCACACTATAGCACAGACCAGGCTGAAAGTTTGAGTGTAACATTAACACGGTAACAGTAATAAATGTTACATACAGTGAACAAATTCAGTCATAGGTGAGTTAAAGTGTGTATACAGACCTTATATTGAACGTTTACATTTCCTCTTAAATGCGTGAGGAGGAAGAAAAAAAGACACGAAGCTGACACAGCCACTGAATACACCAGTGAACTTCGGGGGAGGGCTGGTCTGATCTGTGATGTTAGCTGTCGCTAGCTAACCCAACTCCAACCCAGCAAGCTGAGTTAAACAAAAAGTACCCAACTCCCTGTAAATAACCCAGAAAAATTACCCAACAGAGGCAACCCAGCATTTTTTAGTGTGTAGTTTCTTTATAAATAGCTTGTTTTTAGTCCTTTCCGTTGTCGTGCATTAGTTACGTTAATTCTAAGGTATGTTGTCCTGTATGATGATTCGTGTTTTTGTTTATTTTACATCAAAGTATTCTGTTTGTTTTGTTCCCTGGTTTCAATAAAAGGCGTCTGCTAAACCTCCGACCTCTGCATTTATGCCGCGCACCCACCATTTGTGACATTTATTAATTACACTCGAGCGGACGGTAGAGCTCTGATTAGACTACGTAGGAAATAGGCTCAACATCCCGGAGCCCAAGCCTCATTTAAATTAAAATATTAAATTGACAAATATTGTAAATAACAGTAGTGCTACACATACAAGTATTTTAGTCTAGATTAATCCTAACAGGCAATCTAGTCTAGCCAAAATCATTTTTAAGGTTTTTTATAAAATAATTATCTTAACATTTAAAACGTTGTCACGTTGTTTCTTACGGCGAGGCATAAATGTAGAGGTCTCGTTGTAGTTTGAGAATGATGTTTTTATTTAAATAAATCAAGGAAAAACAGGGAAATCAAACAAACAGAATACTTTAAGATAAAAGAAACCAAAACACGAATTATTACAGGGAAAACACGAACTAAACTTGACTCACTGGTACTAGATTAAATTAACAGTTGCAAGTCAAACGTAAAGGAACTAAAACAAGCTATTTATACAGAAACTAATAACCAATTCGGTTCAGGTGAGTGCCCACGTCACCTGACCGAGATGTAAACTGGGAAATGAAGTCAACGAATATATATATATATATATATACTGTACATGTACACTGTTGTAGGGATACTGTAGCTCCTATGGGTCACAATCATTCAACCTATTAACTTAATGTGTTTGCCAATGGTTTAACTATAAAATTAAATAAAATGAAAGTGTTTCCCCAGGTCAGTGCACGCGCAAATTAGTCCTGATATGCTGCGCGCCGTGACCCAGGAAATACCGCTGCTTGTGCCATAATGAATGAACACTGTATTACAGCAGATTGTGATGAAAATTATATGTTGATGAAAATAAAGACAGATGTTTTGTTAGTTTTTATTTTTTTAAACCACATTTTAGTCTCGTCTTTTTTCGTCAACAACATTGCAGGCTGATTTTGTCACTGTTAATTGATATCCGTGACATCATCTCATCTTAGTCACAGGAAAAAAGTCATCAACAAATATTTTTCGTCATTATTTTCGAAAAAAATTAACACTACTCAAGACTTTTTTTTCCAGGTGATCAGTGTGGTAGGTTGTAGCACTGATCTTGAAGCAACAAAATTCTTTGTTCACTTGGGAGATACGGCTAATTGGTGCAACCAACAGGTCAAAATAAACCAGCCAAAGTAAACAAGCCAAATACATATAATATACATATACATACAGGGTGGGCCATTTATATGGATACACCTTAATAAAATGGGAATGGTTGGTGATATTAATGTCCTGTTTGTGGCACATTAGTATATGTGAGGGGGCAAACTTTTTGAAGATGGGTGGTGACCATGGTGGCCATTTAGAAGTCGGCCATCTTGGATCCAACTTTTGTTTTTCCAATAGGAAGAGGGTCATGTGACACATCAAACTTATTGGGAATTTCACAAGAAAAACAATGGTGTGCTTGGTTTTAACGTAACTTTATTCTTTCATGAGTTATTTACAAGTTTCTGACCACTTATAAAATGTGTTCAATGTGCTGCCCATTGTGATGGATTGTCAATGCAACCCTCTTCCCCCACTCTTCATACACTGATAGCAACACCGCAGGAGAAATGCCAGCACAGGCTTCCAGTATCCGTAGTTTCAGGTGCTGCACATCTCGTATCTTCACACCATAGACAATTGCCTTCAGATGACCCCAAAGATAAAAGTCTAAGGGTGTCAGATCGGGAGACCTTGGGGGCCATTCAACTGGCCCACGACGACCAATCCACTTTTCAGGAAACTCTTCATCTAGGAATGCTCGGACCTGACACCCATAATGTGGTGGTGCACCATCTGGCTGGAAAAACTCAGGGAACGTGCCAGCTTCAGTGCATAAAGAGGGAAACACATCATGTGGCAATTTCAAATATCCAGTGGCCTTGAGGTTTCCATTGATGAAGAATGGCCCCACTATCTTGTACCCCATATACCACACCATACCATCACTTTCTTTGTTCCAACAGTCTTGGAGGGATCTATCCAATGTGGGTTAGTGTCAGACCAATAGCGGTGGTTTTGTTTGTTAACTTCACCATTCACATAAAAGTTTGCCTCATCACTGAACAAAATCTTCTGCTAATATCCGCCGAAGGGATGTTTGATTAATGCCACTCTCCAGTGACATGCGGCAAGTGCTACGCTGTGGGCTCTTGCTGAATGAAGGTAGGACAGCCACTGATGTTTGTTCATTAGTGACAGTTTTCATGCGTCCACATTTTGGCAAATCCAACAATGAACCAGTTTCACGAAACTTAGCAAGCAGTTTGCTAACTGTAGCATGGGAGATGGGTGGTCTCGTAGGGTGTCTTGCATTGAAATCTGCTGCAATGACCTGGTTACTGCGTTCACCAGATATCAACACAATTTCGATCCGCTCATCACGTGTTAACCTCTTCAACATGTCAATGGCTGTGAACAAAGAGAAACTTGTAAATAACTCATGAAAGAATAAAGTTACGTTAAAACCAAGCACACCATTGTTTTTCTTGTGGAATTCCCAATAAGTTTGATGTGTCACATGACCCTCTTCCTACTGAAAAACAAAAGTTGGATCCAAGATGGCCGACTTCAAAATGGCCACCATGGTCACCACCCATCTTGAAAAGTTTGCACCCTCACATATACTAATGTGCCACAAACAGGACGTTAATATCACCAACCATTCCCATTTTATTAAGGTGTATCCATATAAATGTGTATGTGACAAATAGAATTTTAATTTGAATTTGATTTTAAATGGCCCACCCTGTATATTTTAAACTCATACGTATGAAGGAATGATAGTTTAAAAGTAGAAAAATTTTACTTTAAAATGTTGTGGAGTACAAGTATAAACTCCAACAATAAGGAAATACGTAAAGTACAAATACTTCATTTAAACATGTAACATAAATTAAGACCCTCCAGGGCCTTGTAAACTGTACTTAATTACAGTAACTGTCATTAATGAGAGGGACTTGGACAGATGCAAATGTAAGTGCACAACTTGTTGCTGGAAAAATACCCACACCAAGGGATCTAGTTCCTCTTTTTACTAATTTGTTTGCAGAGCTGGGTAGTAACGAGTTACATTTACCCTGTTATATTTTCATTTTTTTAAATTTATTTATTTTTATTCCTGTTATCCGTTATCACCCAAATGAGGATGGGTTCCCTGTTGAGTTTTATTCCTCTCAGGGTTTCATCCTATTGCCATCTCAGGGAGTTTTTCCTTGCCACCGTCGCTGACACCCTTGGCTAGCTCATCAGGGACAATCTCATTATTATCTAAACACATTTTTTCTCACTTATACACACGTCCGTAAATTTTCTTTTCATTTTGTGAAGCTGCTTTGAGACATTGAATTGAATTTACTTTTTTTTTTAATTATTTGAAAAAAATGAACTTCTATGCATAGTTTTACTGCACCATACTTTTAACTTGAGTAGATTTGTGAAGAAGAAATGCTACTCTTACTCCACTACATTCGGTTACACTCGACTTGTTACTTTTCTAACCATTTATTCTACACATGCAGCCGGTGGACCTATCAACTGTTTCACCAATCAGACGCAGCATTCATTAAGGTTTGTGGGCCTTTATTTATCCAAATCGGAGCACAAGCATAGGAGCATTAATGAGATCAGGTAATGTTCAAGTTCTTCTTGTTACTACCATTAAACACGCTTAAATGTACAACAGGAAGGAAGACAAATTACTACAGACATCTGACCTTCTTGTGACCATGACCATTTGAAAAAAATATTTTAGATGCAGATGCATTAGTTAAACATTTAACTGAGCAAGCTGCCACAAACTGCCTGACATCCCTGGCCATGGAGGGCCACCAAAATCGCTGACGGATGGAGACCAGCGACCTCCGAACTCCTGGGTGACAAACTAGCCTGGATGAGTGACCCCACTGGATGTATTTGGAGCGCAGTCTCAAGGGAACATACAACTTGCCCGCTGGAACCTCTCTGGGTATTCGGCACTTCCGCAGGGCCTCCTGAACCTCCCTCTCGACATCCCACAAGAGGGCGGCCACCACAATGCCTTTGGGCAGGATGGTGTAAATAGAAGCCTCCCTCTCGGGGGTCTCAAACAGGCGAGAAAGGGAGTCCGGCTTTGTGTTTTTAGACCCAGGCCTGTAGGAGAGAGTAAAATTAAAACGGCTGAAGAAAAGGGACCAGCGGGCCTGTCTAGAATTTAGTCTCTTGGCCGAATTGATGTAATGTACTCTAAATTTTTGTGGTCAGTCCAGACCATGAATGGTTGGACTGCGCCCTCCAGCCAGTGACGCCACTCACCCAAAGCCAGTCTGACTGCCAACAACTCCCGATTATGTCGTAGTTCCGTTCAGTGGGGCTCAGGCGGTGGGAAAAGAAGGCACAAGGATGCACCTTACCATCCCGAAGAGAGCGTTGTGACAGGACCGCGCCCACTCTAACATCGGAAGCATCCACCTCAACAATAAACTGTTGTTCAGGATCTGGAGTAGACGAGACAGGAGCAGAGACAAACCGGGACTTTAATTTATCAAAGGGCTCCTGGGCCTCATTACCCCATCTAAACAGTACCTTTGTAGAGGTGAGCGCCATTAAGGGTGCAGCCAGCTGAGTGAAGTTCCGGATGAAGCGGAGTTGGCGAACCCCATAAAAGTTGGCGAACCCCAAGAACCGCTGCAGAGCCTTCCGAGAGTCAGGGGTTGGCCACTCAGCTACCGCCCTTATTTTAGCAGGGTCGGCTCTGATCTCACCCGCCGAAATCACGAACCCCAAGAACGAAACCGACCTTGCATGGAAGACGCACTTCTCCACTTTCACGAATAGTTGGTTCTCCAAAAGCCGTTACAACACCTGGCGGACATGCCGAGTGTGTACCTGCCAAGAGGGAGAAAATATCAGGATGTCATCTAGGTACACAAAGACAAATTGATTTACCATGTCTCTCAGCACATCATTGACCAGGGCCTGGAAGGCAGCAGGGGCTTTGGTCAGACCAAACGGAAGGACCCGGTAGCCAAAGTGTCCCATCGGCGTGTTGAAAGCTGTCTTCCACTCATCTCCCTCCCGAATGCGGATTAGATGGTAGGCGTTGCGCAGGTCAAGCTTGGTGAAGACCTTGGCTCCCTGCAAGAGTTCGAAAGCTGAAGACATAAGAGGGAGGGGGTACCTGTTCTTAACCGTAATGTCATTTAACCCACGATAATCAATGCAAGGACGCAGGGAACCATCCCTCTTCTTCACAAAGAAGAACCCCGCACCCGCAGGAGAGGAGGAGGGACGGATGAGGCCGGCTTTGAGGGACTCACTGATATATGTGTCCATGGCCACTCTTTCTGGACCTGAAAGGGAATATAAATGACCCTTGGGCGGAGAAGTGCCTGGGAGGAGCTCGATAGCACAGTCGTAAGGGCGGTGAGGAGGCAAGAACATGGCCCCGGACTTGCTGAACACCAGACGCAGGTCGTGGTACTCCGCCGGAACCCCAGACAGATCAGCAACCTCCACCTGCAACACAAGACAAACAGAACCAGAAAAAGGGGCAGGACCAAGACAAGAAGCAAGACAATTTTGGCTCCAAGACAAAACAGAATTTCCAGACCAATCAACATGAGGGCCATGTTGTACCAACCAGGGGTGCCCCAAAACTACAGAAGCACTAGGAGTCTAGAAGGTACAACGTGGTTTCCTCACGGTGATTGCCTGAGACCACTAGGCTAACCTTGGGTATCTGATAAGAGATGGTAGTAATTAAGGTCCCACTTATGGATCGGGCAGGGATAGACTCAGGCAAATGTATGGCTGGAATACCCAACCGTGCAGCCATTGAGCTGTCCATGAAATTACCCTCAGCCCCTGAATCGATCAAGGCCGAGCATGACACTGAAGTCTTCCCATACTGGACCAATACAGGCAAAAGGGTGCGAGAGGAGGGGGATTGTGAAAAAGGAATAGTGCTCACCAGGGCCCCCTGCTTCACTGATGAGCTTTGGCTTTTTGCTGGGCAGGCTGCTGCAAAGTGGCCTGGCTTCCCACAATAAAGGCACAGGCCCTTGGTCAGACGCAGTTGTTTCTCCTGGGGTGTGAGACAAAGGCGTCCCACCTGCATGGGTTCAGGTTCTGGCAGGTCAGCAGTCACCGAGGGAGAGTGGGAACCTTCCACCCGACTAGGGAAGCGGACCATCCGGCGCTGGTGCCGATGACAGAGACGAGCCTCGATACGGAGTGCCAGATTGACGAGATCATCAAGGTCGTGTGGCAAGTCGTGAGTGGCCAGTTCATCCTATATGTCCTCCTCAAGGCCGGCCCGGAACATTGCCCAACAGGCAGCCTCATTCCAGTCACAGGAGGCTGCTAAGGTCTTGAACTGGATGGCAAACTCTGTGACTGAACGACCTGCCTGACGAAGCCGTGCGAGCTTGTCCGCTGTCTCCTGTCCTCTGATCGACCGGTCAAAAAGTCTCATCATCTCCTGCCGAAGATCGTTAAACGAGTCACAGCATGGGGACCTGGCCTCCCAGACAGAAGTTCCCCATTCACGAGCCTTGCCCGTAAGGAGAGTCAAGACAAATGCCACTCTTGTCTCTTCCGCCGCAAACGTGTGTGGCTGGAGTGCGAACACTACTGAACATTGGGTCAGGAAAGCTCGACAGGAGTTGGAGTCCCCGTCATAGGGAGGTGGGTTGTTACAGCGGGGTTCATGCTCATGACGGAAGGAGAGGTGGGCCGAACCTGCTTGAGCGCCCTCTCGCTGGAGTTCCTGGATGCGAGCAGTGAGGTCCGCCACTTGGTTGGCGAGGAACTCGACCTCTCGCGTGGTGCTGGTCAAACGGGTCTCATGCTGTCTTAGGAGCACCCCCTGCTGGGCCACTGCTGATCTGACGGGATCGGGACCTGCTGCGTCCATGTTGGTCAGATCGTTCTGTCAGGGGAACAGGACGGACACAATTGCAGGTCTCCTTCAGGGTATTATTTATTTATTTGTTTCTCCAAGCGATGCCTTGACTCAGGCAAAAAGACAAAAACAAAAAAACAAAAACAGAAAAACTGAGCTACTCTCTTGAAGTAAAAACACAGGAGTGCCAATGTCCCAGGAAACAAAAACCACTCCGAAGAGAGAAAAGGCCTTGATTAAAAACCCAAAAACAAGAAGACAAAAACCATTCCGAAGAGGAAAAAGAGTCTTGACTAGGAGACGTGGCTGTAGTTCCTTCGGCGGACAGCAGGGGGCGATAGGGCCGAAGTCTGCTGAACTGCACGGCCGCGAAAAAGAGCGAGAGCAAGCTGGCCTCGGTACGGGAAACTGCAGAGCAGCACAAACTAAGAAGAACAGGACCCAGCCTGGATGAAAGAAGGGGCAAAAACACTGAGAGAGAGGGGGAGAAGGTGAAAAAACAAACAAACCGACGGATAATGACTTGGAGCCAAAAATAAGACACAGCATATACTGGACTAGACAGGACACGAAACAGGCAAGCAGTGGGTGACATGGAACAACGATCTGACACAGGACAACAGACACGAGGGAATAAATATTACAACAAAATGAGGGGAACAGGTGAGTGAAATCATCTTGATAGAATAATAATGAGGAAGTGGGAATGGTGGTGGTGATGTCACAGAGACACGGGCAAATGGCAGAGGATCAAAACAAAGGCCATGTGCTTGAATAGCCATGTAAACACAGGACACAAGGGGGGAAAACTTAAAACATAGAGATCAGACCAGGTGTTTGACAAGTCATTGTCACAAAGCAGCTTTAAAAAAACAAACAAAAATATATAAATCAGTTTGAAACGTGTATAAATCCTAAGTATCAGATTGTCCCTGATGAGCAAACCAAGGCCAATGGTTGACAATTGACAATGTAAGTAGCGGATGTTTCCACCATTTGCCACAATGACAGCTTGACAGCAGCGTCTCATACTCCTCAATAGCCTCACGATGTTGTTCTGAGTCAATGCGTTCCACTTTTCCCCAAGTGCTACATGCAGTTCTGCCAGGTCACGTGGGAATGGGGTACGATCATCCAGTCTCTGCTTCAACTGGTCCCAGACATGCTCTATGGGTTTCAGGTCAGGGAACACTGATGGCCAGACCATATGAGGCACTCCAATTTCCTGAAGTCAAGCTGTGACAATTCTGCCACAATGTGGTGGAGAACAGAAAGTTGGGGGTGGCTGGTGCAATTGGGGGATAATGATGGGTTCTATGATGTCTTTGAGGTAAGAACGTGCAGTGACTGAGCCATCTACAATAACCAACCTGTTTTGCGCTGACTGGTGATGGCTGCCTAGACTGTTGCACCTCTCCCACCAAAGCAAACCATGGGGACCATGTTGACCTCAGCGTATCGCTCACCTCACCTTCTCCAGCAACGGTGACGACCACTGCTGGATTGTCCAGGTCACATGGTCTTGTGCCCACTGCAAACGTTTACGGCAATGTCTTGGTGTCAGTCGAGTCACCAGCAATGGTTGTATCTTGAAATGTATCAGTCTGTGTGTGATGAATTTTTATAATACAGGTGAAATTCAAAAAATGTGAATATCGTGCAAAGGTTAATTTATTTCAGTAATGCAACTTAAAAGGTGAAACTAATAAATGAGACTCGTTGCATGCAAAGCAAGATCGTTCAAACAGTGATTTGTCATAATTGAGATGATTATGGCTTACAGCTCATGAAAACCCCAAATCCACAATCTCAGAAAATTTTAATCTTAGAATATTACATGCAATCAATAAAACAAGGATTGTACATAGAACAATATCGGACCTCTGAAAAGTATAAGTGTGCATATGTACCCAGTACTTGGTTTGGGCCCCTTTTGCAGAAATTAGTGGCTCAATGCGGCGTGGCATGGAAGCTATCAGCCTGTGGCACTGCTGAGGTGTTATGGAAGACCAGTATCCTTCAATAGTGGCCGTTAGCTCTTTTGCATTGTTCGGTCTCATGTTTGTCATCTTTCTCTTGGCAATGCCCCATAGATTTGCTATGGGTTCACGTCAGATGAGTTTGCTGTCCAATCAAGCACAGTAATCTCATGGTCACTGAACCAGGTTTTGGGGCTTTTGGCAGTGTGGGCAGGTGCCAGGTCCTGCCGGAAAATGAAGTCAGCATCTGCATAAAGCTCTTCTGTGGAAGGAAGCATGAAGTGCTCCACAATCTCCTGGTAGACGGCTACGCTGACCCTGAACTTAATGACCAACACCAGCAGATGGCAAATGTTTTGATATACGAGCCCGCTTCCGGAATGAATTACGTTTGTAACTGTAGGTACCTATTTATACTGTATATTTAAAATTTAAGTGGTTCTGCCTGAATAGTCCACCAGAGAGGCCGTCTGGATCACTGGCAGGTCAAAAGCCGCATGTGAAGCACAGACCTGAGGAAACACAGACATGAAGGCTCCCTGGGATGTAAAGCAAAAAGTCACTCCACCATCCACAAACCTGAGTGATCAGTGAGAGTGGGGAAGACAGGATATAAACATACCAGTTCACCATAATACTCTACGTCCATGAGTCCCTCAGATCTTTTACATTTAAAGTTTAAATCAAACTTTAAATATAGAAGTAACTGGAAAAATTAGACTTTCAGAATAGAAAATTTGTATAACTAAAAAAATTGTCTTACATTTATGTAAATGTTTCGGGGGATTAGCTAAAGCTAATGCACGATGGACTATGGGACTGAGGTCAAAACTCAGCTGAGCACAGAAGCGTGCCGGATATCAGCTCCAGAACTTACAGATCTGGCCATTAAGAACAAAGTTTCGAGAAAAGGGATCTCGCGCGCTTCTGCGACAGCTCGCGGGAAACTGTGAAAATGCCGTTTATTACCTGTAGGGGCAAACTTTAAATACTGATATGTATTTATTCTTCATTTTCTTCTCTCCTGCAATACTCTCCTCTCCTACTTATTTGACTGCACGTTAAAACAGTAACCAGTAACAGTTAAAATAACCCAGCACTTTAACATTTAACCCAGCAGTTTTTAGAGTGTAACATAAAAAATATTCCATTTGTAAAATAGCATAGGTGAAATCATAGATTGTGTATAGAGTGATTAAAAACAATACAACAAAGCTTATGGTAAATAAATTCTCAGACTCTTCCACTGCAGGTATTAAAAAACAGTAACTGTTCATTTTAGAATCTGTAAAAGCTCAGTGGTCGCACAAAACCTCTCGCGGGGAGCCTTTCCCTGAATTCACCATTTTCACGGGGGTGGGCATCTCGGTTTATTCATACAGATGTACAGGACCTATTTACAGTACATGGAATTTTATGGGGTTGTCACCGAACGATTTACCCTGACAAAGAGCAATATAAGAATAGTGCCAGCTGGCACACCTTAAAAAATAATTCGGCATCTATTTAGAGTTTTTTTTTCTAAACTTGTGCTACTGCTGTTTGCTTGCAATATTTGTTAATTATTATTTTTTATTTAAATGAGGCTTGGGCTCCGAGATGTTGAGCCTACTGTACGTAGTCTAATGAGAGCTCTACCGCCCGTTCGAGTGTAATTCATCAATTATGTTTATAATAATGAAATGAGATGCCCGAATTCGTGCTTTAAAATTAATCTGCAATTCATTTCAAACCCGCGGCTTGCGGTTTCACTTTACAAAAGGCAGCGTTTTGATCAAAAGGTGATAAACGCATGCGATTTATCGATTAAAATGCAGACATACTGCATTGATGGATGGATGTTGTTGATAATGATTATTGTGTTTATCTTTTCGGTTTATTATACACCTCTTCACCACTTAGAGTATCATAATAAATAGTTTTAAAGGTTAGTAAAGGTACCATAGCAAGAGAGAAAAAAAAAATGGTGTTTATGCTGTAATTTGGTCATGTTCACCCATGGGGTAAGCATATGTGGCATTTAATAGCATTTGCTATGATATACAGGTCAATCTGCATCAAACAGAATCTCTCTAACTAAGTAAGCATAATAATAAATAATGAATAATCATAATGTCACCCCAATGGGTGAACATGACCAAATTACTGCATGAACATTGGAACATGAGGATTTAAGAATTTAATTAAACATGAATATACTTAATGTGTTAAAATTCCATTGTCATTCATATTACCGCTGTTTTAGAGCCCTTTACTAAAGCATTCGCTAGTTATCAAGTTGATATACAGGTCAATCTGAATTTGAAAATATTCAGTAAATTTGTGAATTACACTCAAAGTATCAACTACAACTACAGTATGAAGTCTGATTTAATTTGCTGGGGAAATAAAATTTAGGCAGAGACGTCCGCTCTGTCTTGTTAATTCATCTAAAACCCCCTACAGTATTTGCCAACAGCGCACCCAGTTTGATAAATTCACACCTATCTTGAATGAAAGGTGAGAAGAGATTCAGCAGAATCTTCTGACACTGTGCTTGCTCTGAAGGACTATATTCGCCAAGAATATAGAGAATAAGAATTGTATTTCTAATAAGATAATTAATTAAATAATACAATTATATCAGATAAGGTCTTTATCTAAAAGCCAGACCAAATTTCTCATTCACAGCTGAAGTAGTTAAATTTGCTTATACTGTAGATACGTAGGTTATATTTTCAAAGTACAATTGCAAGTAAATTACAAACTGCATGTAATGTAAAATATGAATAAACAGTATTAGACACACATATATGATATGGGAGTATATACAATGAAAAAGCTATTTACACATGAGTGCTCAAATGTAAAGCAAACGGAATTATTAATTTATTGTGTATATTTAACTTCATTGAACCGTTTAAGTTACATGAAAAAATAACGTGCCTACCAGCCCATTATTATTTTCTGTTCGAATTTAAAGATGCACACGCGTGTGCAAAAAGATGAAGTACAGGGTGGGCCATTTATATGGATACACCTTAATAAAATGGGAATGGTTGGTGATATTAACGTCCTGTTTGTGGCACATTAGTATATGTGAGGGGGCAAACTTTTCAAGATGGGTGGTGACCATGGTGGCCATTTGGAAGTCGGCCATCTTGGATCCAACTTTTGTTTTTTCAATAGGAAGAGGGTCATGTGACACATCAAACGTATTGGGAATTTCACAAGAAAAACAATGGTGTGCTTGGTTTTAACGTAACTTTATTCTTTCATGAGTTATTTACAAGTTTCTGACCACTTACAAAAAGTGTTCAATGTGCTGCCCATTGTGATGGATTGTCAATGCAACCCTCTTCTCCCACTCTTCACACACTGATAGCAACACCGCAGGAGAAATGCCAGCACAGGCTTTCAGTATCCGTAGTTTCAGGTGCTGCACATCTCGCACCATAGACAATTGCCTTCAGATGTCCCCAAAGATAAAAGTCTAAGGGGGTCAGATCGGGAGACGTTGGGGGCCATTCAACTGGCCCGCGATGACCAATCCACTTTTCAGGAAACTCTTCATCTAGGAATGCTCAGATCTGACACCCATAATGTGGTGGTGCACCATCTTGCTGGAAAAACTCAGGGAACGTGCCAGCTTCAGTGCATAAAGAAGGAAACACATCATCATGTAGCAATTTCAAATATCCAGTGGCCTTGAGGTTCCCATTGATGAAGAATGGCCCCACTATCTTTGTACCCCATATACCACACCATACCATCACGTTTTTTGTTCCAACAGTCTTGGAGGGATCTATCCAATGTGGGTTAGTGTCAGACCAATAGCGGTGGTTTTGTTTGTTAACTTCACCATTCACATAAAAGTTTGCCTCATCACTGAACAAAATCTTCTGCGTGAACTGAGGGTTTTGTTCCAATTTTTGTTTTGCCCATTCTGCAGATTGTGTGCGCCGATCTGGGTCATCCTCGTTGAGATGCTGCAGTAGCTGGAGTTTGTAAGGGTGCCATTTGTGAGTAGCTAATATCCGCTGAAGGGATGTTCGACTAATGCCACTCTCCAGTGACATGCGGCGAGTGCTACGCTGTGGGCTCTTGCTGAATGAAGCTAGGACAGCCACTGATGTTTGTTCATTAGTGACAGTTTTCATACGTCCACATTTTGGCAAATCCAACACTGAACCAGTTTCACGAAACTTAGCAAGCAGTTTGCTAACTGTAGCATGGGAGATGGGTGGTCTCGTAGGGTGTCTTGCATTGAAATCTGCTGCAATGACCCGGTTACTGCGTTCACCAGATATCAACACAATTTCGATCCGCTCATCACGTGTTAACCTCTTCGACATGTCAATGGCTGTGAACAAAGAGAAACTTGTAAATAACTCATGAATGAATAAAGTTACGTTAAAACCAAGCACACCATTGTTTTCCTTGTGAAATTCCCAATAAGTTTGATGTGTCACATGACCCTCTTCCTACTGAAAAACAAAAGTTGGATCCAAGATGGCCGACTTCAAAATGGCCACCATGGTCACCACCCATCTTGAAAAGTTTGCCCCCTCACATATACTAATGTGGCACAAACAAGACGTTAATATCACCAACCATTCCCATTTTATTAAGGTGTATCCATATAAATGGACCCTGGAGGTGCAACGCGACAGTGCTAACCACTACACCACCATGCCGCCTATAAATTGCTTTCCATTTGTTATATAAATATATTTTGCAATAATTATGATGCACTACAGCCATGGACTGAGACGTCACAAGTGTTTATAATGCTTTACATCAAAGTTTCTTTAGCTTGCATTTACTACTGTTTAACAAGTCTAAAAGAAGTCTCCAGTGTCATCACATTTTAACAGTCAGAGCTAATGCTGTAACTTGGGTTTACAACATAATAAAATTATCTGATCATAGCAGGTCTTAATATTAGGCAAAGACAACCTCAGACAAACAATATATATATTTTTTTTCACAATCCGAAAAGGAAATAATTATGCAGTCAATACTAAGTAGCCCCTGATTCAATAGCTTGTAGGTCCACCTTTAGCAACAATGATTTAAAATACATATTTTATATAATTTGCCTTATGACCTCATCAGTCTTTCTCCTTGTTTTGGTCCATTCATTTTTACAACATTGCTTCAGTTTATTGAGGTTTATTGAGGGTATTCACTTACTCACAGCTCACTTATGGTCCCAACACAGCATTTCAGTTGGCTTGAAGTCTGGACTTTGATTTCCTTTTATTTTTCAGCCATTCTGATATAAATTTACTGCTATGCTTCGGATCATTGTTCTTTTGCATTGCCCAATTTCAGCCAAGCTTTAGCTGTTGAACAGTTGGCCTCACATTTGCCTTTAAAATACTCTGTTCTACAGAGGTTATGGTTGATTCAATGAATGCAAGGTGTCCAGGTCCTGTGGCTGTAAAATCAAGCCAAAATCATCAATGTGCCTGACAGTAGGTATGAAGTGTTTCTGCTGAAATGTTGTTTGGTGTTCCCTAAACATGGTGATGGGCATTAAGGCCAACCACATTTTGGTCTCATCTGTCTATAGGACATTGTTCCAGAAGCTTTGTGGTTTGTTTTGATGCAGGTTTGCAAGCCTCAGTTGTGCCTCCATGTTCTTTTTACACAGAAGAAGCTTTCTTCTACCAAGCCTTCCAAGCAAACCACATCTGTTAGAACAGTCCTCTTCTAAAGGTGCTGTCATGAACTTTAACATGTAACATGCTCAGTAAGGGCCTGAGTAATATTGATATTACTTTTGTCAGATTAAAGTTATTTCTGTGACCATTGTGAGTTTTTCTTTCATTGACCGAAGGGTACCAACAATTTTGTCCACGTGTGTACATGAATGTGCCAGAAAAAAAAAAAACTGTAAAAACTTAATTTTTTATAGAGATCTGTACACTTGCAGATGATAAATTAATCAATAGCTAATTAGAAGCAACTAGCTTCCACTTATTGAAATCCTGTGGAAGCAGAAAGGGGGCAGCATTTCCCACATTTTTTTTTTTTTTTGGCTTCATTTTCTTAAAATAAATAATGCCATGGTGAAAAAAAAAATGTTTGTCTGAGGTTATGTTTGCCTAATGCCGAGACCTGCACTGATCAAAAAAAAAATTTATGTTTTTACATAAGAAACATGAAATAAAAAGAGAAAGAATGAAAAGAGAAAGAACAAACTTACACATAACTGTATGACTAATACATGCTGAATTAAATAATAATGAAAAAATGATTTTAATAATTAAAACTTGATGAGCTTACTAGCGCTGTCGCCCTGCACCTCCAGGGTCCGGGTTCGATTCCCAGCCAGGCGCGATTTCCGTCTCTGTGTGCAGTTTGCATGTTCTCCCCGTGCTTGGTGGGTTTCCTTTAGGTACTCCTCACATTCCAAAAACACGTAGAATAGGTTAATTGACTTTCCCAAATTTCCCAATTTTTTGTGTGAATAAATACAAAAGTGAGCGAGTGTATGTGTGCGTGCGCTGCGATGGATTGGCACCCTGTCCGGGATGTACCCCGCCTTGTGCCCTAAGACTCCTGGAATGGGCTCCAAGTCCCTGCGACCCTGAATACAGGATAAAGCGGCATAGACGATGATTGAGTGAGTGAGTGAGTGAGTGAGTGAGTGAGCTTAAAACGTGATGATCAGCTTAAGATTGGTAACAGTAAATAGAGTTTATCACACTACCAGGTTAGTGATGATTTTTTTCTAGTATTGATATAATTTCATAACAATTTTATTATTATTATTATTATTATTATTAGTGCAACTTTATGAATTTAAACCATTTGATCTGTGTAACATGAAATAATATTTTCCTGGAAAAGACATGTAAAATAAATAAAATAAAGGTCTTGTTTTAAAAGAAAAAAGAAAAAAAGGACATCCCTAAGCCTCATTTCATTGCTTGTTTCTCTTTGTTGTTGGTACTTTTAACACAACCCCTTACCACTTTGCGTCTCTCTCTCTCTCTCTCTCTCTCTCTCTCTCTTGCGCTGCTTTCCTTTCTGCCTCTTCATGCCCTCTTTCACACACAGATGCACATCCATTGCTGGGTCAGAGGCTTCCTAATTTCAGCTGAAATGTAGGAGGGCAAGGAGGAGGGAAGATAAAAGACCGAGCGAAAAAGAGAAAGAGAGACAGAGGCAGAGTGCGCAAGCCAGAGGATGCGGATCGATATCTCTTGCTGCTTCAGCATGTAAAGGAGCGAGCAAATCAAAACAAACCAGGAGAGGAAAGACGAGGAGGAGGAGAAGGGGGAGGAGGAGGAAGAGGGGGAACCGAGGACAGAGTCAGCCTCGACGAGCATGGATACTGCTTCCCTCTCTCCTTATGATCATCGCACGCATGACACAAGATTGCTCTTTCACACTAATCATGTGAGATCCCTGCCTCCTTCATTCTCCAGAATGGATCTTCAGATCCATGGCATGAGGAAGAGGATGCTGCGGTCTGTGCTCAACGCAGGTATGTTCTGGAAAGATGCCTGATATGAGGAGATGGTGCAAAGTTTCAGTGTTTGGCTGTCATATCACATATAAATCATGTGGTCGTATTAAAGCAGTGCAGCTAAATTAGGTTCACAATGGTGTAATAGCCACAGGCTAGATGGACCTTACAGTTGTAAGCTTTTTAAAATTATTATTTTTATTTTATTTTTATTTTTTCTTCTGAGAAGATGGGTCGACTTGACATGTACATGCATGACACTGGGAGATGGAGAGAGCAGTGCCCATGGGGACAGGGGTGTTTTACGCAGAGGCATTGGATGCAGGATGGGATGGAGAGAGGGGAGGAGGGGGCAGGGTTGAGAGCAAGGATGAGGATGAGGACGAAGAAGAGTGCTTGTGTGAGTTATTGCACAAAGTGAGTAAATGTGAAAAGGTTGTATAACGTCCCACTGCAGCTCTGAGGTGTGTATACGGCTCAAGAGCAGATCAACTCCCACACCAAACACACACACACACACACACAAGCATACACACACTCCCCGCCCCCAACACCAGGTACCAGGTCTCTTTCTTTTATCCTTTTAGAAAAAAAAACAAAAAAAAAACTCTTGCTGCGAGCCTGCGAGTTATGCGTCAGTAAATTTATCAAGCATCAGTGAATTTCACCAGCGTTCTCGATTCCTCGCTGTTTTGTCCGGGAATAATGAAGTCGTTATCATTAATGCATAAATTTCCCACCTGCTTAAGGTGAGCTAAATTAAGGAGAGGACAGCAGGCAGTCAGGCACAATGCCAATGCCAGAGAGTACTAAGCAAACACGCATACACACACACACCATTCACCTATCACGCTGTGTAAATACACTTATCAATGTGCATCGCTATACCTGAGCCACAGACCTCATGACATTCAGTCACAGATTGTTTGGCAGACTTTATTACCCATGCATTCATCAGTCCCAGTAACAGGGAATACCTTGCAGGATCAGTGGACCGAGTCATGTTCAGGTCATAGCTTTTGAAACAAGGAAGTCAAGTTGCAGGTAAAGCATGTTTCACTTGTTTTATGAAGAGACCTTGCCCTTTTACTCTAAATTGAGGATTAGATCATTATATTTCACGTATCGGATTTGTATTTATTCCTGAAAGCTTAAACGTAAAAAAAAAAAAAGTCAATTTAAAAGAGATCCTGTTAGGGTCTTTAAGGTCTAAACTGGTAAATTAAAAGTTTCATAGTTAGTGACCTAAACCTGCAAAAGACTCCAAGACTAAAATCTCGGTTCTTATCAGTATCAGCTAACTAATCTCACTGTACATTACTTTGACATTCATATCTGCGTTTCAGAATCACTTAACGAGACATGTAACAAGACCAGTACTGATTGATCTACCGTGATTTGATTGTTATGCCATGGTGATTCATTCTTTAATTCGGCGAAGTCAGTCCACTGATCAGTATTGAGTACCACACATCACAAGCCAAGCTGTTCATTCACACGCCGGACAAATATGTTTCCCGAAAACAAGCGCACTCATCAGAATCACTTGGCACATTCACCTAGGCCAGTATAAACTGATACGGGCTCATCTGATTATTACGCTTGGGTGATTTTTCATTCTGGAAAGCAAGCTTGCTGATCAGTATTCACACAAACGCTTATCTGCAGCACCAAGCCAAGCTGTTCATTCATGCACAGGGGAACAAGGGCACGAAACAAGTACTCTTGTCACTTTATCTGCCCTTGAGCATTACGAGCATTAAGACGTCGCCTCTCACTGTAACTTTGTCCTTTTCCCTCAGATATAAAGACCACGGCCAAATTGCATGATTTCGTTTACGGAGTCCTGCTGAGCTGGTAGCCGTGGCAATGGGAAGGCGGGCAGCTGATCCAGGCACCCCGGTTCCAGTGTCTGAAATGCCAGCTTTGGTAGGAGTTCGTGATTGGAGGACTGCCAACGGAGAGGCAGGGCTCACCTGTGCTCACCAGTGTAATGTTGGAGTACAAACATCGCCAGCCATAAGGAGCTGCCATGACAGTCGTTCTGTCAGCCAATCAGGAAAGAGGATGACTTTGCCGCCCAACGGGCACATCCCTGGTGAGGTCCAGGGCAGAAAAGGTCAGAAAAGGAGTGCTTTCTTTAAACAACGAAGTCTTGAGAATAAGGTAAAGAAGGGTGTGACGTTCCAAGGTGTGGATGATGATGATAATGATGATGCATGTAAAGGCAATAAAACTGAAATGCACTGTGACACTCAGACAATCCAAACCAACTCACACCGTGTCAATGAACGTGTTAAAGGAAATAAGGAATTCCGTTTCACCAATGGCAGCGTGGTGGACTCAGAGGTAATGGGCGGGATCAGCAGTGACATCAGTGAAGGAGAATCATCGACTCCATGTCTCAAAACTACAGTAAACCCTGGAAAAAGAAAGGTTCCTCCATGCTCGCCTCCACACAGATTCCCATTGAGGATTTGCAGTAAATGTGGAGGAAGGCAGAATCCAGTGGCTGCGGTTCTCTTCACCGCCACCAGGGACACCACATCACCCTGTTCTGCTGGCTCAGAAAGTTTACGATCTAGCCCTGCAGCTCCTCTGTTCTCAGGAAAAGAAACAGGAGCATCGCTTTCTCCTCCAAACGATGAGACTGAGAAATACAGAGTTATGCAAATGAACAGAGGGCCTGCAGTGACATGGCCACCTCCTTACACAAACAGCAACCAGCTTTTATCAACCATGCAGGAGGGAGAAACATTTAAGCTCTCCAAACAACAATCAAGCTGGAGATACGCTGGCCTTGGCCTTCCACACATACAACGGGATACGCCAGTTAGTCACACTTCATCTGCATATACGCATACAGTGGCGGGGAGTGCAATTCAGGAGACAGGCATGAACACACACTCTGACCTCTGCTCTCATAAGCCGGCATCACTGTCACACACACTCATGGTCCAGGATTCAAGACCCTACACAATTGCTCCATACTCGCAACAATATTCCAGCCTTAAAACAGACTCCCAATCCATTTCCTTGAATGACACAGATCACACACCAAAGATGAAATCAAACACACACAGCAATATCCGGACACACACCTCACACGTTGCTCTGCCAAACCATGTCAGCATTCATCCAAAGTCTTCAGTATCTGTCCATTCACCTGAAATCAATAGGGGTCAAAACTTTCAACAAAACGCTAAACCTTTTGGCATGTCACACCCTAGCAGTGATGCCCAAGCCTCAAATGGATTAGAGACTGTGCAAAACACACATTCGAGGCCTTCAAGCTGCTTGCATGCGAATCAAAGTGCGAAACCTCAAAGCACATCACAAATCCATTCCAGCATACATCCTAAACCCACATCCACCGTAGACTACATAAAATGCCAACCTGCGCAAACATTCTCTCTGAACTCTGACACATCCTCAGCCATATCGCTTTGCACAGCCTTGTACTCCAAACCACCTATACCGCTTACCTGCTCGCTTCTTCATACAGATGCCAAACCACATAGCATGTTAAAGAACCAACAAGCAAACCCTTCACACATGGTCCATACCAGCACTCCAATTAACCCATGTCCTGCCACAAAACTGAGCCTTTTAACCCAGTCCAACACAGTTACAATTACTCAAGCATTTATGGAAATGCGTTCATACGGTATAGACAACTCTAAAACAGAGACGTTAAGTCGGTCTCTTGAAGAATCAGAGGTTCGTGTTAAGTCTGTCCCAGAGAAACTGAACAACAAAGTTCTCCAAAGCAATTCAGTATCAGCAACAATGGACTCTGCAAAATCTCCTTGTAAGGTAGCAACCAAGCCTGTGACACCTACAAAAATAGGCTGTGATTTTCTCGCAGACACAGACAACGCGAGCCACTTGCAGGCTAACTGTGAACTCCTTGCACCTTCAAAATCACAAACAGTACACCAGCAATCCCCACCTCAGCATCCTGCAGCTCCCTTAATACCACATCAACCCAACACTTTGGGTTCACTCTCATGCCAACCTCCAGGCACTTTTCACCCACGCCCACTGCATCCAGCAATTAAATTACTAATCGAGGTCACTGGAAACGAACAGACTAAGCCGAATCCATTCCTACTTTCTTCCTCTATGCCTTCAGACCAGGTCCAGAACATGCCACTCCATCAAGAGTTAGAGACTGCTTCACAGCCAGGTGTTGGTTTACCTGTTAGTGGACTTGTCTCAAATGACTACGCCCTCACACACTACCATCCTCCCTCTTTGGTTCTGCTTTCACGTAGTTCTCCTGAGAGCAACAGGAGTCAGGACCTTGAGAAGAGGCTGGAGAGAGTAGAGGCCAACCTGCAGGCCAACCAGGATCGAGTCACCACTCTGCTCAACATCATCCAGGACCTGGAGATGAGCCACGCACTGAGCAAAGGGTGAGAGAAAAAGATTTATAAAAGGGAGTCAGGGATAGAGTAGAGGTGATTGATCATGATATTAAGAATTGCTAGTCAAGTCATTTTTTTCTGCAATGCATTGCACTGTATGATAAAGTTCATCATTCTTCCTAGAGGAATTAGGAAAAAAGATTCAAAGGCTGAAAAAAATGCAACATTCTTTGCTTTATTTTTTTCCTTTGCTCCATTTCCTGTTGCTTGTCTCTGCAGACGCCGATGTTTCAGAACGGGCCAGGATTTAAATGCTTGCTCCACCTGCCAGGAGACGGCATGCATCATTTACAGGTGAGTGAAAGCTTGAAAGCCAACACAGTTTCCCTGAGGGCAGGCGTTGGCACCCAGCCCTGCAACTCCACATGAACATATGATAAGACAACAAATATGATCGCCCACTCAACTTTTTATTTATTTATTTATTTATTTATTTTTACTAGCAGTCATCCCGTGTTGATGCCAGAGTTGGTCCTGGTTCTGGGCCAGAAGCACAATTGAGTTGTTTTATGAAGCATCCAGCATTTTGGCTGGTTTGAGAACCAAGTTATTATATAACCTGATGTTGTTATTCTGTTCCCGGTGATTCCATCGGTTAAGCAGATGTTGGGAAAAAGAAATACACAAGACCTTACCATGTGTAGAACATAAATTCTATGAGAGTATTAGCATTGTGCTATGAGAGAATTAGCATCATGTGTTAGCAAGTACCAATCAAACTAGAGTTCTGGTAAAGTTAAATCCTGTACACGGCCTGGCTTCTTGGTGAAATAGGATTTAGTCATAGCCAGTTTCTCCTGTCAGCAAATACCTCAAGGTTGATAAAAAGCCAAAATGGCAAGGTAATAGGTATGTTCACAGGGTCTATGGTCTTCAGATTTATAGAATACATCATGGGAGCATGATAAAGGGTGCTATGTTTCCAAGACCTCCAGGTTGCCCAGTTCTAGGGTCCTATATTCCCCTGGTTTATATAGCACATGATGGAAACCTAAACAGCTTGCTATTTGTATGATGAAATTCTTTGTAGAGACTTCCAAAACCACATAAATTTATAACCATTACTTTTGTTGTGTTTAAAATGTTTCGAAGCCTTCCTCCAATAAAAGAACTGCATAATACTCATGAAATATTTTATATTGAAATGCGTGACATTTAACAGAATGAGAGGATTAGTGTGTGTTAGCAGAAAAATGTTTCCGTGTGAATACAGGGTCCTGGGAACATACAGGTACTCTCCCGAAATGGCTGCTAACATTGTCAAAGGAGGTGTGCTACCTACACCCTTCTGAATACATGAACGAACAGACACTTATCATTAGCTAGTGTTGTTAGCTAGTTATTTTCAGAAGAAAAAAGGAGACTCTCAGAGGCTGCAGGTCATAGGGATAGTTAAAATCCAAGTTAAAGGATTTTAACTTGTACCTTTCTGGATACCGAGCTTTGGGTACTTTTTTCAGAGAACTAAAAAAAAAAAAAAAAAACCAGTATGAAAGACATCTGTATTATTATAATTCATAATTTAGATGTGATCTTTTCTGTCCACCAAGGTTTACTTTGTTATTCACAAACCGCTCAACCACCTTCAACAATGCAGCGGCCCTAAAGTCCTTTAATCTGTTGCCCTCATCTGTACAGTGTGCTCAAACATAAGATCCTTTTCCAAATCTTCACATTTCAGGCTAATCCCACAAATAACTCCATCAGGCTAGTCATCTCAAAGATCAATCATTTACTAAGCATAGTCTTTGCTGTAACTCAGAGCTGCTGTGTTGTATAGCTACATTGCAGTGTGAGACTTTTAGTCCAGTGTTAACTGTGATCTCTAAACACACCACAAATATTTCAGTATCAATTCCCATCAAGATCCTTCTTTCTATTCCTCCTTCTTTCTGTCAGTGTGGAGTATGATTTCCGGCAACAGGAGCGGCGCTTCAGGGATGTCTTAGAGCCTCTGGACCCTCCAGTCAGAGAGATCTGGGAGGGGGTTAACATGGACATGCTCACCTTTTTCACTTTGCTCAAACACAATCAGGCACCATCTCAGACCAGCAGTCACCTCGAGCCAGGAAGCAAGAATAAAGTCAAGAAAAAGAAACTCTGCAGGAAGATTTTGAGCTGGCTACCTCGAAAGGTTCAAAGGAAGTAGATCACTCCTTCCGTGGTTCTTCATCTTTATTTTTGAAATTTAAATAAACAGACTTACAATGAAAAGGATTAAGAGCAGCATTGTAATCTATCCACTTGAACGAGTCTGGTTGATCCAGAAAAAAAAAAAAAAAGAACATGAGATTTGTGAACAGAAACTGTTAAAGTAAAACTTCCCAACTTGACAAGATCTTCCATGCCAAATCTGTTAAGTGCTTACCATCCCATTCTGATCCTGACCTCCCTTCATTGAGTATTAACATCATGTAGGGAACATGGCATTTCTAAAGGTCATTCATGCTTGTTTATTAACTTAAGAAGTAGATGAATATTAATATAACAGATCATTTGGGATTAATTTTAGGGTGGACTGGAATCATGGAGACCAGATGTGGCCTAGTTACCTTGTGATCCTGCTGTTTACCAGTTGCATCTTATTTCAGAACTTCAGAACAATAAACCAGAGATTAAAAATATATATATATTCAAAAATACACCCTGGCTATTCTTGGGTTTTGTTTTGGCAAAGTGATAACATCTTACATGTTTAGACTCATGAACACATTTTTACCTTAGCATAGCGTTTCTTCCTATCCAAATGCATGTGCTTTTACATGGATACGTTATGCATTAAACTATAATTTGGAAAGGAAGAGTTACATAAAATTCATTTCTTACAGTATATACACTTCTTGGCCGCGAAAAAATGTCGCCATTTTAGAAGGGTAAAATTATTGGGCTGCATCAAGTAAAGAAAACTATTACAAGGGGAAAACAAGGATATTCGAAATCGGTGGGTCTGGGTTAAGAACCCTTCAACACATTATCAAAACCTGGAAAGGTAGGACTGAACAGTAAGTTAAAGTTAAGCCTTTATTCCTTACATACACTTTACTGAACAGAGAAATTTCTCCTTTGCATATCCCAGTGTTAATGGGGTCATAGCGCAAAGTCAGCCATGATACAGTGCCCCCTGGTGCAGACAGGGTTAAGGGCCTTGCTCGAGGTCACAACAATGGCAAGCTGGCGGAGCTAGGGCTCGAACCACCGACCTTCTGATCAGTAAATCTTCTGAGCCACCACAGTTGAAACTATAGTTACGTTAAATAGGGAAAGTAAGAGCATTTCCATACACTCACAATGTGCTGAGAATTTACATGACTGGGACTAGATGTGTCCTGTCCATAAGAAAACCACATTTCTCGACTAATCAGAAAAAAGTCTTCAGTTTGCAAGGGAGAATAACGATTGGACTGTGGAGCAATGGAAAAAGGTCATGTGGTCTGATGAGTCCAGATTCTAGAGCGATGTGTGCGTCAGGGTAAGAAGGGAAGCGCATAAGGCGATGCATCCATCATGCATAGTGGCCACTGTACAAGCCTCTGGAGGCAGTGTTATGATTGCTCAGTGTCTGATTGGCATGGTTATGGGTTGCTTCAGTTGCTCAGGTCTAGGCTCAGCAACATTATGTGGCAATAAAATGAAATAAAGAGATGGCCTGAATGTACTGAAGGATCAGGGTCTGGGATCATGAGGAATCTTTCTCACACATGAACTGGCCACTGCATTGTGTGTTGCATTGTGTGCTGTAATCAAAGATTAAGGTGACGAAATGAAATAGTTAAGTGCAACACTTTTCTTTTTTTTTTTTTTTTTGACCAGGTGGTGCACGTGCAAACAATATCCAAAATACATTTAAACCTGCTTCTAACTAATGGCATTTAATTACATAACTAGCAACTCTTACCAATTCTATTACTGTATATTATTCCATTTAACTGGCAAGACATTAACATTTTCTCAGTATTACATTTAGTCCGGACACATGTCTAAATTCTACAGTAAATGGACAGCTTCTTACTCTCATAAACAACTTTATCTGGAATTTGCATTTCAGTGGCAACATGACCTTTAAAACAAATGATGAAATACAGTAGCTTTTTTTTTTTTTTTTTTTCTTAGCGTTTCTCTATGCTGTCATCTTGTTAAACCTCTTCTGTATTCTGAAAACTGCAGTATAATAACATTCGCAGCCTAGACTGAGGTATTCTCCAGGTGCTTGGGTGAAACTCAGCGCAGCCCCCAGAGTTTTCTTAAAGAAACGGAAGGGAACTTTTTAAAGGTTTTGTGAAGAGGCTTCAGACTGAAGCAGAAGCGCTCAGTGAGGCATGATGCTGCCCAACCTGATAGGAATACATATGCACTTTTTTCTATTGCTGTTTCTCTTGAACACTGAGTGAGTATTTTTGTAAGATATCTTGAAGCTAGTCATACATTAAATGTGCAAAATTACTCCTTGATCTCAAATATAGTATATTTTTTTGGAACCTTGCATCTTTCTCACAAAAATAAATAAATAAATAAAAATAAATTGCAGACAGTTAACTACAGAATTAAAAGTGTATTTGCAAGATGTAGCCCACACTTCACACAATCAAACTACTTTAGCAAGCCATTAGAAATTACTTTAAACCACAACTCTTAATCTGATTTTTTTTTTTTTTTTTTTTTGTAAGAGCATTTCTGACTTTAGTGCAGCTGCAAATCACAGGTTTATATTATGCACTTCTTCTTCTTCTTCTTCTTCTTGTTCACTTGTTTCTATAGTAACAGCTTATTTTAATGAATGTGTACAACATACAGCAAACACTCCACATACCCAGATTAAGCAAAATGCGTAATGATTAATACAGTAATGATGTCTCTAAGGAGAGACTTGCTTAGCATTTATCTAAGGAGTCTTCAGCGTCAGTGTTCGTAATAGAGAAAAAGAAGAGAGTCAGGAATTGATTTGTGTAGCTAAAACATGTTTTATGGACATTCCAGATAAGCACAAATGGATAATATACGGTGGTACCTCAGCATACAAAGAAAAAGAACATTTTGAAAGAAATTTCCTTTGGTATACCAATCGTTGCATGTACATCTGGGAACCATTCAAAACTTCTTGGTGTCAGTAGAAAGTCAAGTGAAGCGAGTTTACATCATTTTTTGTGGGTTATTTTGCATTTTGAGCCAGATTTAGTTAAGACATGGGCCTGAAGAATGTTAGCAAGAAGAAAAAGAAGCAACCTTCAGTTTGTCCATCTGCCCTCTGCACCTGCTGCCTCATCCCCGAGCTCAACTGGACTTTGTGTTAATTGAAATAACTTCTGTTATATCGAACTTTCAGCTGCATAACACACATGATGTTATACAATTTCTGTTATCTGTCATCACCCAGATGAGGATGGGTTCCCTGTTGAGTCCGGTTCCTCTCAAGGTTTCTTCCTATTGCCATCTCAGGGAGTTTTTCCTTGCCACTGTCGCCGTCACCCTTGGCTTGCTCATCAGGGACAATCTCATTATCTAGACACATTTTTCTTGCACATATATACATTTCCATAAGTCTTCTTTTCATTTTCTTTTCATTTCTGTGAAGCTGCTTTGAGACAATGACCATTGTTAAAAGCGCTATAGAAATAAAATTGAATTGAATTGAATTGAATAGTTTATTTAAAGCAGCGGGTGCCAAGAGGAATCATAAATTAAGATTAAGTAAGATTTAATGTCTGTTTATTTCATTTTACTTCTTTCCTAAATGTTTTGATTTTTTTTTTATCTGCAACAGATTATTGCCATTTACATTTTTCCTATGAAAAAGTATATTTCACAATACGAAATTTCATCCCAAGAACTCACCTCTGGATCACAATTTGTATGCTGAGGTGCGGCTGCATTGGGTTTTTATAGTTGCAAAAATATTGTAGTGTTGGAAAATTACTGCATTGTGGTGTGACAAGAGTAAGACACATGCAAAAAGGCTGTTATAGGAAAATATACAAAGTCAAAGTGGTTTTATACATATTTTATATAATAATTTGCTAAATATGTTACCACAATTTGATCCCAATCATTTTCCATAATGGTCATACAAATTGACCTCAGTGGCTTTCCTTAGCTTCATTCAGCCAGTTTGATGGATAAACAGAAGGGTGGTGGAAATAAATATGGAGCACATCAATATGATGTACTGAGTACGAATGCATTCCAGGATTATATGCACACAGTCTGTCTGAGGTGATATGAGGCAGTGCGTACGACTCAATACTGTTCCCGGTGGCTATTCAGAGGAAGTGCAGGCTAAAAGGCCCAGAACAATCTGAGGTGGTTTCACACATGAGAAAGGGGGGGGGAAAAATCAGCACTGAATCCTGGTGAAAAGTAACTACTCCAGACACCTACCTCTGTCTTCCCTCTCTCTCTCTCTCTCTCTCTCTCTCTCTCTCTCTCTCTCTCTCAGTCAAACACATCTATTCAAACCTGGTGCACGTCCTAGTAACCTTCAGATGAATAAGCTATCACCAGGAGCAGTGTGCTATTTTGGAACAGGTTCCGTCTTAACTTAGATCTTGAGAAAAGAAAGAGAGAGAGAGAGAGAGAGAGAGAGAGAGAGAGAGAGAGAGAGAGAGAAATGAAAAACCAAACAAAGCGCCTCAGTGGCTGTAATCTCACAGGAGCTGGAAATGTCAAGAGCTTTGTTCAGTCACACTGCAGGCTTTATGATATACAGGAGAGACATTAGCAATGTAATAACGATTACAGGGAAGGGAGAGTTTGCTGAGTCTGAATACTTCTCTTTGGATAGTTAAAATGTATGATTATTTTTTATTGGCCCCAAACAGAAGACGTCAGCAGTAATAGAGGGTGCAGTGCTTCCTTATTAAATGCTAAACATTATCCTTTACTGTTTGTTAGGGTGTGTGTGTGTGTGTGTGTGTGTGTGTGTGTGTGTGTGTGTGTGTGTGTGTGTGTGTGTGTGTGTGTGTGTGTGTGTGTGTGTGTGTGTGTGTGTGTGTGTGTGCTTTCGATGCAGTGCTTCTCCACTTTCTCATATTGTGCTTAAGTTGTATTATTGATTGATCAGTTTGATTTTTAAAAAAATCACCTCTCATCAAATACACAACATAATATCCTCACTATGTGTCATGCAATTTCTATTTTCTTCCAATCATCCCAGAGACTTCAGGTTGCTATGATACTAAACACACAGACTTCTCTCCTGCATTGTCTCTGTCTGTCTGTAAATGGAAGGTTCAGTGTGCTTTGGAGATGCCTTGTGCTCCCTCCTGGTGGGACACGAGGGGACACACTTTTTCCCGCTCCATCTTTCCCTGACAAGCACGCAGCTCGTGCCTCCGCGGGTTGCCATCCTTCTAAACCAAAGCGCTGGGGCTCAGAGCAACATCTGGGTCCCGAAATGGAAAGGGTGCATTCACCAGGACAAAAATGCAATGAGACAGGGCACAGCAGAGGGACACATACGCACAAATGTCCATAAACAGACTCGTTGTTATTAATAATGGCTTGCCTTTCTTTTCATATAAACAATATTGTTAACACCAACATAAGATCCAGAGAAATACCAGTTCGCAATGTTGCATATATTGGAGGGTTATACTGCACTGTATAAGCTTTAATTAATGTTTATTATGAAACCTGGTTTTTAAAAAAAAAACTGCACTGAATGAATGCAGCAAATAAGACACATTTGGCTTTTCTTTTCCCCATTTAATTTTTATCATACTAAGACTTTATCAAGATTTTTTTAACTTACCTAGGTAGCATGATGATACACTATGTTTAATATACTATAACCACTATAGTCTAAGATGCAATGATACATGTTTCTTGTTTTGTTAATCACACACAGGTGAACGTGTTCCTTGTTTCCTTCTGTCTCAAACATTCAATTTATTAGCACAGTATAAGGTTTTAAACACACATTAGACAATAAATTTAGCTTAATCCCCTCCCATCCCACCACATCCCCTATATGTCAATAAATATTCATGCATGCATTCATAATATCATTCGCAACCATGATAATGTAAATATGGTTATTCCTAAGTGCTTGACAGGTATAAATGAATTCAATTAAGTACAGAATGTTTTAAGCTCTAACGTTAAGTTATATAACTTTAGATTATATAATATAGAGCTAATATAATATAAAGATTATATAAAAAGGAGAGCTAATATTATTATTTTATATATATATATATATATATATATATAAAGGTATATATAAGGTTATATATATATATACACACAAAAACTGGAACCTGGATCTCATGTTAATTTCTAATCACATCCCAAATGAAGTTAGGAGGAAATCTGATGTACAGTGTGTCTTTCCTCTGGGTTGTGCTGACCTTTTAAATATGACCTCCATGCAAGATTGTTAAAGATCATGGCACAGTTTTCAACACAGACACACACACACACACACACACACACACACACACACACACACATATGCACGTATTGCATCAGTTTCATGACGCAAGCCCTGAAATGCCTGCAGACATACGGAACCACGCTGAAGGAGACAATTGAGTTCTCGCACCTCATTAGCTCAGATGAGGATGATGGACAGGGACAGGTTCGCAGCTCCAGGACACGCGTGTAATCTGCAATAATTGGCCCAGAAGTGCCACTGAGTGATAGGAACGGTACTGACAGGAAACGTCCTTCTGCGCACGGACACATCTGCAGCATGAAAATGCTGACATTAAAACATCCACTAATGCACCAGTTACCCTCTAAATCACTAATGTCCTAATTATTTACTTGACTGAACTGGGCTAAACTGAATGAGCTGAGATGAGGTGAGCGAATGTGCAAGCAGTGGTTAGAGCTTCAGATGTTTGATACTATATGGATTATCTCTCCTCTAAAAATGCAAAAATTGTCATTTTGAATGTAATAATAATAATAATAATAATAATAATAATAATATAATATAGTTACAAGCACCTGAGCCATCGCTGCCTGTGGCACCAGAAAGAAACTGGGCACATACCAATACCATTTTGAAATAATTTTGGAATGAGTGGACCAGAAGACTTAGCAGTCAGCCCTTGTAGCGTGGATGGTAAACCCAAACGCGGAAGTAGAGTTCACAGGCAGGATAACCACACGAGTTGTTTTTAGAATACTCTTACACGAAGAGCAAGGATCTACACAAATAAACCCGCATTCTAGCAACACACACTCAACCAGAAAGACAATCCGAATCGGTGAGTACTGATCGATGTGAAGCGCCATCTTGTCTCCTTTTATGCTTCCCGAATTATCACCGTCTTACTTCCGGGTCCTAGTGCCGGTCGCGGTGAGAGTGCGCATGACAGTACCCCCCTGTCCAGGACCGGCTCCCGATGGTCCTGGGGTGGAGGATACCTGACGATGGTAGTCCCATATGAGCTCGGAGTCGAGGATGAACAGGGCCGGAATCCAAGACCCTTCCTCTGGGCTGTAGCCCTCCCAGTCAACCAGGTACTGCGTACCTGCATACCCGAGGACGTGAGTCGAGGATCCGGCGTAGATTATAGGCAGGACCACCCTTGATGATTCGGGGAGGAGGAGTAGGGTGGGTGGAACCGTAGGTGAAGTGATGAAGCGTTTGAGTTGGGAGATGTGGAATACCGGATGGATTTTTTGGATTCTGTACGGAGGTGCAGGTTTCTTGTAGACAGCCAGACTTTGTCACCTACATTGTACAATCGCCCCAGAGGGTGTCGACGGCGATGTTGAGTGGTGTAACGGTGGATTGCATGTTGAATGGCGGTGTTGGTTTTACTTCACAGCCATCGAAACATTCGGACCAACTGGCCGACGGGGCATCAACCTCCGGTTCTTTCTGTTCAAATATCAGAGGCTGGAAACCGTGGCATATCTAAAAAGGGCTTAGATTGGTGGCGGAGGATACGTGAAGGTTATGTGAAAGTTCTGCCCAAATGAGATAGCGGGCCCAGGAGCGCTGACGATCGGCGACGAAGCATCTTAGGTAATGCCTTAGGTCGGTAGAACGGAGTGGAGTGTCCCTATTGAATGACCTCGGTCCTTAGGGTGTTGGGTACGTAGAGTCATCCAGGTGGCACACCTGCCGGTTCGTCTCCGTGGCCTTTGCCTGACGAACCCTCATCTCCAAATCCCAACAGAGTGGTTCGAGGATTTTGGATGGTGGGAGAACAGGTGCGGGGTCCGCTCGGGGGACGTCTTCCTCATGTTGTCGGGAGACGTCTTCCTCATGTTGTCGACCAAGGGCGGTAGGACAGATGGAAATTGCACTGTTCAAAGAACAGTGCCCAACGTGCCTGTCGTGGATTGAGTTGTTTTAGGCTCTGGATGGTGATGAGATTTTGGTGATCGGTCCAGACGATGAACGGCTCTCTGGCGCCCTGGAGCCAGTGTCGCCATTCCTCCAAAGCCCACTTTATGGCCAGCAGCTCGCGGTCCTCTACTCCAAATTTTTGGAGAAGAAGCTACATTGGTCGTGGTGGTGGAGAGGTGGAGGGAACCCGGTGACCCACTCTCATTTCTCACCGGGAAGAATCGCCGTGGCCCACTTAGCTGTCTGCCCGGACGTGCTCCTTTTATGCTCCTAGTGCCGGTCGCGGTGAGAGTGCGCATGACATAACATAATATAAGCAAATGCAGAATGCTGCAAAAAAATGCTGCACAGCTTTCCTGGAATTACATAGAAACACACACACACACACACACACACACACACCACTCAGCAAGACAGACAAATCACATTTATGTATCCTGTACACATGTGAAGAAACAAAGGTCCCGGTGGGCCAGATCATTCATCACCTCCCTGACTCATCTACAGACTCCTCCCTCCAGTGGTAGTCCTGATGCAACATCTGCTACAATTTTTTATATTAAGAAATTTCCATACAAGCTGAAGCTCAAAGCAGCTCACCTGAGGATGGAAAATTCATTGAGATCAGGTACAGTAGATAGTAGATAATAGTAGATATAAGATCAAAATACAAATGTAAAGCATATATACTGTAGATGTACTTTATGTTTCAATTTTGGTCTATATATGCAAGAATTAAACATTACTACAAGGAGCGTTCAGGTCAAACTGGAAAACAGAACACAGTATTGCATGTTTCTATATATAATCCTCTGCTACAGGAATGCACTAGTGCATTTTTTTTTATTGTATAATTCGTATAAATAACATCCACATTGATGAAATAAGATGTTTGACAAAAATATAAATAGAAACTATGACATTTAAAAACATTAAAAAAAAAAGATCTTAAGTAAGATAATAACATTTCATTTTAAAAATGTTAGACAAAATTTTAAATTAAATATATGTTAAATGGTACTGTACATATTAAAGGTATTTAAACCATAACAGCTTAAAAAAACAGACAAATCATAGGCCTTTCTAATTTCTTTGTAGAGCAAAACACAGGTGATGTTCTTCTTGATGATCACTAATATCCTGATCAACTTTCTAAAGAGTTTTTTTTTTTTTTTTTCCCATAGCATTATCTCCATAACATCATGCAAACCCAGAAGGTTATCTATATTATTTTTATGTTCATGGCCATGCAAGAACCACAAATTACTGCTATGTTTATCTTGTGTTATTAGCCACCTTAATTAGTCAGCAATAAACGCTTCACTTGCGTAAGGTGTGTAAGCATTGTAAGCTGGATGAGCAACTCTTTCCAACATCATATATGTTAATAAAGATGGGAAATGGCACTTGCAGTATGGAAACTTGAAGAATGTTCAACAATTAGATGGCTATCAATTTTACACCATTTGTTTGAGGACATCTTTGTGCAACTACATGCAATGAGCCTTGTTTTTATGAGAAAAAAATAAATCTGTTGTAAATAGTCTTTTGTAAATTTGTTTCAATAAAGTTATACTTTTAAGCTATAAGAGTATTTTTTTTCCTTTTTCTTATACAGCTCTTTTAAATTCTGCGTTCAGGTTGATCAGAAAGTGTTAATCAAATCTTCTGTAATGTGAAAACAATAAATTAACATTATTTATTAATTAATTTTTCTACATTGTTTATCCTGTACAGGGTACATGTGAGGCCTGGAGCCTAACCCGGGCCTGTCCAGTGCTGGTGGTCTGAAGCAGTAGCCTTATCTGTCAGGCCCTTCAACTGTGGTTTTATGTCCTTTATAATTTCCTGCTTTAGTGTCTCCTTCCAATCAGTTATCTCGGTGAATTCAAGGATGGGTACCTTGTTAACAGAATAGCAGGTTACCTCAGATTGCAGTGATTCCTCGTATTCCCGACACAATGTGCATTTTTTTCTAGCCTCATTCAGCCCTTGTGTTTGTTCCTTCCAGTCCCCATACTTTAAGTCACCACCAGGCCCTTTAAATTTAGGGAACCAAGGGGCACCAGGACATACAGGCATCATCATATTGGCACTATTCCTTTAATAAGCAGTTGCTCCAGAACCTCAAAATTAAAAATGGATGCTATGAGGCCGGGGGTCAACGGTTATATTAAAATAATTTATAAAGTGTGGAATACAGAATCAGTCTCTACCCTGGGGCATATACCAGTATCTCGTGTTTAAAGGCCACAGATTCATTTCCGGGTGCATTCGATTTAAGTTCAACGAGGCTCATTTGCAGTGCCAAGCAGGCTGCCTCTATCTTAAACGGATTTTCATCTTAAGTGAAAATTGAATGAAGGGAAAAGACAACAATGAAGGAGGAGGAGGAGCAGGAGTAAAGCCTATGTGTGGGAGGGGACATGCGGAGACAAAGCAAAATGTGAGGTTGCGAATTTGTGAGTGAGTGAGTGAGTGAGTGAGTGAAATAGAGGTAAATGTGCAAAGGGAGGAAAGAAGACAGACAGAGGACAAAGGGTCCTGGAGAAATGAGTGCACACTTTGGACTGCAGGAGCTTGAACACACACTTGCACAATGTAAGTAAGTTCCTAGAAGTTCTAAAGTATTTAATGTTTATTTATGTTATTCACTTGTATATAAATTGTACTTCCATTTATTGTATTTGAAGCCATTGCCATATAATCCATTAGTGAAGGTGACAGAGTGGAAAGATTTCGGTTGGTGGAGTGTGGAAAGTTCTGCTTTATGTCTAAATGACAGCAGAAGGAGAAAGAGAGAGTGCGAGAGCGACTCGGTTAAACCTGTCTTAAATGATCGTAAAAGCAGAAATTAATGTTGCGCTGTGACTCTTTGCCTCAGATGTACTTGATGTTTTGCACTGAAGCCACAAGGCTAATGTACAGTAGCTAATGGGTAGCATGGTCGTTTACAAAAGAAGCCTGTTGAACCAGCTGAACCCAAGTCAAGATGTAAAACCAATCCTAAACCATATATTTGTTTAAACTTCATAGAGTCCTTACCCCAGAAAATGTTAAAATGCTATTTTAGAAGCAAAATAGAATTCATTTGAACACAGTACCAGTCAAACAGCTTTTTGTTTAACCAAACTGAAGAATTTACAGAAGATGTGTGAGTGAAAGCCGTGGACACCTTATACACTCTCACATTCATGAACATCACTTTTTTTTTTTTTTTTTTTGGATTTTTCCCCGATTTTCTCCCTAATTTAGTCGTGTCCAATTCCTCGCCGTCACTAGGGGGCTCCCACATTAAGGCTACTACTACCACTCAGCCGGGAGGGCCGAAGACTATCACGTGTTTCCTCCGAACCACGTGACGCCAGCCGACCGCATCTTTTCGAACTGCTCGCTCGCGCACCGTTGGGGGCGGCGTAACACACTCGGAGGACAGCGCTATCCGCTCCCTCCGTTGCGCGAGCTCACAGACGCCCCTGACTGGCTGTAGAGCCGTGATTAATGTGGGACCACTAAGTACCTCTCATCCCTCCCCTCTGAGAGAGCTCGGCCAATCAGCTCTCTCTAGACCTCCGGCTGCGAGAGGTTACAGCACCACCCGGGATTCGAACTAGCGATCTCCGGATGATAGGGCGAGCGCTTTAACCACTGCGCCACTCGGAGGCCCCTATGAACATCACTTTACTGAAAAACACGACCACATTCCCATGACGTTTGAGCTCTGGCTCTTTAGATTCTCCAGGCTTTCATTCCGCCTCACATGGGAGAAAAAGCAATAATGCTCCTCCATAGATTGCATAACAGTTATGATTACAGTCTCAGCATGTTACTAAGGAGCGTTTAGCATCCAGCTCTCATATTACACGGCTGGCTTTATGGCAGCTGCAGTCCTTTTTACATTTGCTCCTAGTGCTCCGACGTCTCAGAAACAAGCTCTGCTGGATCAAATGTATCAATAACAATATCAATATAATAACAAAAACAATATCACTTCTCTCTCTCTCTCTCTCTCTCTCTCTCCCTCCCTCAGTTAACTAGACAAAATGAAGCATTGCTAAATGTTCCTTAGGCAAAAAAAAAAAAAAAAAAAAAAAAAAGAAGCACTGACTCCGGAAACTCATCTGATTAAAAAGAAAACAGATAATTATAGTTTATTTTTTAATCTGCTCATTCTATGACTCATATGCTGTTACTGTAGAAAGTAATTAGGATGAGTGCATTAATAGAAACATGTGATTTGCACCTGTACTCTGTCATCGGTCGTAATAGAAAATTAATAAACTTTTGACCTTCTGACCAACTAAAATCCAGAATTCAAGGGCATGAAATTCCTTAAAACTCATATAGGTTCATAAGTTTGTTTGTTTTTTATCTAGAAGCTTCTCCTGTGGATATTCTCTATTCTTATATATATATGTTAGACTGAAACACTGAAACACTGGCTGCAGGAAGCCGTCTGAAAGGGATGTCCGGGTGCGAACCCGCAGTCTATCCAAAAATGATAAAATCACAGCTGCCCAACTCACAGCAGAATTAAATGTGCACCTCAACTCTCCTGTTCCCACCTAAACTGTTGGTCTGGAGCCCCACAGGCTGCTATAGACAAACCTTGGGTCACTTGCGCCGATGCCAAACAACAGTTTCAATGGTGCCAGCAGTGAAAATCTTGTGCTGCGGACAATTTAAAACATGTATTGTTCTCTGATGAGTCCATCTTCACTGTCTTTCCCACAAGCCTCAAAGAAGCGCACCACCCAGACTGAAGCATGGGGGAGAAGCAGTGAAGTTGAACATTTCTCATGGTCTACACAGTCACCAGATCTAAATATTATCGCGCCACTTTGGGGTGTTTGGAGGAGCCAGTTAGGAAACGTTGTTCACAACCAGCATGACATGCCATTATTCTGGCAACTGAAAAATAAAGAGAAAAAACAAGGCCCTACACCTTACTAATTAATTAATATATATATAAGCTTATGCAAAAGTTTGGAAAGATGTCACAAGACGTCACAAGACAGCCTCACCACAGTGGATTTTTACAAGTGTACGAAAAACAACACATAGTTTTATATTACATTGATATTCTGCTTCCCAGGAAGCTGTCAGGTTTAATAGGAAGCATAAATAACTGAGTGATGTCCTCGCTTGAGTGTGAACCTGAAATGGCCATGTCTCGCGCTGAGACAAACGACGTGTGTGGAACAACTGTTATTTCCATTCCATTCCATTTAATTCAGGCCTGAAAGCGCCCCGACTCTGCAGACTGAGGAGAGATGTTTAGATCACACGCCGTGCAGCTGATGGCAGCAGATGGAGATGAAATTGTTCAGGGCTTTTTAATGTATTTAGTGCAATTTTAGTGCATGTGTATGTACAATATGTGTTTACCTGTGTTTACCAACCTGCCAGAAACTTACACTAATGATTCAGGTTAGGGGTAGGGGTAGGGCTAGTATTTGATTTAGGGTTAAGATTAAGGTTAGATTAGGCATAGTGTTAGACTTTGTGTTAGGATTAGGGGGTTAGGGTTAGGGTTAGGGTAAGGGTGTATGTACTGTAAGGAAAGCTGCATGATAAATAACACACACTGAAAAAGATCTCCATGCACTACACGACTTCACTCGTTTAATTTTCGGATATTACTAGACAGTTTCACACATTTAATAACTCTATGTAATTTTAGTGACATTGTGTAAAGAAAAAAGAGTCAGAATCTCTGACCTACACAAGGTGTGAGATTTAGTCCTCTGTATTTACTGTGCTGTGATTTGCAGTTCATTGCACACTGATGCAAATGTGTCTGGATGTGCTGTTTGCCTCTGCTGGTATCAGTGCATAACTGTCTGTGTGTAATCTGATTGAAGTTCTGATCTCATTACGCTCGCTGTCTCGATGTGTGATGGAGTGGCTCTTAGCGGCCTGGTCCTTCTCCGATCTGTCTTAATAGCTGCCATCATCATTGTCCTGGTCATATGTCATAACATTCATTTAAATTTATATATATATATATATATATATATATATATATATATATATATATATATATATATATATAATTAAGATAATGGTTTGAGGAAACATTTATTTTTATTTTTTTTGTAACTTCACTTAAATGACCTTGATCACAGTCTTCCATTTAAAGTGCAAACAGGAATGCTCTCATCTGGACAATTCTTTTTAGGCCTTAGCAGTGGCGGCATGACACACAGAAGACTAAAGCACAGTTTGCAACTCATTTCCTTTGGTGACCTTCCAGAAGAAGCTGTGCTGCAAAAAACAACAGGAGAAAGTGCATATATTAACATTTTGCCCTCTTATAATCTTACAAGCTTATCTGCCGGGACACGAATAGTTTTTTTGTGGCATTTTACTGCAAAGATCACATGACCACCATCCCCAGGATTAATTCATTATCCCCTCATACATTTTTATGCCTAACCATTTGAGGCAAATAATTTGCATTTTTCCAAAACTTGCGGTTTAGTTTCCTAATGAATGATGTCGGAATCTTTATGCCTATATAGAAACATTGAAGTTTCTGTTCTGACTTACATTATAATCAGCTTAAAACAATTATTTTCTCACACCCTATTTTTTTCATCATCTCCCTGATAAAGTATATGATATTTTAAAGGAACAATGCAGGTTGGTCATGTTACTTAACTCCTCTTTCCTGAAAATGTGGGGGAAATGTTACAGCTTTACCTTTAAACGTGTGCTGACACTGGAGACTCCTTCCATACATTTATGTCAAACATCTTTTAAAAAAGAAAACCTCTGCACCTGTACATCATCATTTATAAAATCTCATAATCCCAAATATAGGAATGAAAATAAGTTGGACTAAACACCTTGTGCCAGCTAGATATGGTCTTCTGTCTGTTCATATGTACAACTATTCAATATTTAAGAAACACCATCATGTATTTGTTGTTGCAGTTTATTATACTTGTATGCTTTATTAGCAAAATGTGGGCAAAGTTCTTTAACACTGTCATCCTGATTCCTGAAACAGAATTAAAGTGTTGAGAGAAGACATCCAGCGGAGGACAGCAGGGAGCCATGCTCTCCCTGATTTTCCGTTGGGTGGTGCTTGTGGCCTTCATCTCATTCATCGTAGGTGGAAACGTGCTGGTGTGTTTAGCAGTGAGCACAAGTCGGCCTCTTCGCCGCACCAGCAGCTGTTTCGTGGTGGCTCTGGCTGTGACGGATCTGCTCCTTGGTCTCCTAGTACTGCCTCTGAGCGCCACGTTAGAGCTGCGCAGTGGTCGCTGGCCATTAGGGGGCACCATTTGCAACATCTATCTCTCTGCAGATGTGACCTTGGGCACCGCGTCCATCTTCACGTTGCTTGCTATCAGCGTGGATCGATATTTGGCCATCTCAGCACCACTTAGGTATTCCACGAGGCTTACTCCAGCACGAGCAACAGCAGCAGTTGTGGTTATTTGGATCCTTTCGCTCACGTTGGCCTTTGCTCCCATCCACATGGGCTGGAATACGGCAGATTTCTCCGTGCAGAACCGCGACTGGAGGATGGGCGATGAGGGAGATGAGGGCCGGACTTGCCGCTACGAGTGGAACAATAGTTACGTGCTGCTTGGTGTCTTATGCATCTTCTTCTTCCCTCTGCTGGTCATGTGTGGGATGTATCATCGCATCTTCTGCATGGCACGTGAACAGGTATCTTTTACCTATTAAAGCAGAATCTGAATAGCTTTCTAGATGAGAATTGTACATGAGAAGTTGCATTATATGTACAGTACTATAAAGACTACATTCTATAGTCAAGAATTGTGTTGCATGTAGGTCATTCTGTTGCAATGTCTATAGATCATGTCTACAGAAACACTCTTACACCAAATCAAGTCCTGAATACTGTTTCCAAAACTTATTCACCCTTCATTTGTCGATCTTTTTTTGTCCCTCAGATGCATCGTATCCGTGCTGCCACTCCGTCCTTCACTCGTTCATTAACATCGCTGAGACGGGCCACACTGCGGGAACACAAAGCCACCGTGACTCTGACTGCAGTTCTTGGAGCCTTCCTCATCTGCTGGTTACCATACATGATCTTTTTCACCTGCATGGGCCTGAGGCGCGAGACTGAGCCACCCAAACTCGCACACTCCATAGTGCTCTGGCTGGGTTACTTCAACTCGGCCCTGAACCCAATCCTGTACCCTGCCCTGAACCGAGACTTCAGGCACGCCTATGGACACCTGCTGAGCTGCTGGAACCCTCGCAGGAACCTTTCCATCTCCACAATGACCTCAGGAAAAGGCAGAAGCACAATTTCTAATTGTGAGTTTCAGTGTGCAAAAAAGTGCAGCAAGTCATTAGTGAGAATGCAGCTTAAACAGAAAGATGTTAATAATGATGCAGACCATAACAGCTAACATTTTTTATAATTTCCTACAAAAAGAGCATGTAGCAAGAAAAAGGGCAAAAGGGCAGATCCTTGAGCACCACCTAGACTCTACATGTATCTTATAATATCATCTGGTGTTCTCAAGATATTAATTTGTTATCCTATTGCTTTATGAATGAATTAACTTTATGGCTTTCTGTATTTATTAGCTTGTAAAATAATCACTAATCAGCCTTAAAATTAACACAACATAATTTTAACACAATAACATAGATTCTCAATTATACCCCAGTAAACTGGTGACAGGATCATAGACACCTATGTTCACCCATTCCCAAAGTGACTAAAAGTCACCTTGTCTGGTCCAATCCCACAGAAAAGTCAATACAGCAGAAATCATCAAAAAAGTCAATGATGGCCACAACAGAAAGCTAACAAAACACCAAGAGCACCAAAGCCCACCGCGCACAGGGCCCAGCAGGCAGAGATCCCAAACCCCCAAAACCCCAAGATCTCAATCTGATCGTGATTGTCAATGGGATGCGCCGGACATAAAGTCTGATCCACAGAGGCCTCATCCACAGCAGCCAAAATATCCACTGCCAAAATCCTGGTGCCAGACACAACAGCACACCTCCAGAGACCCTGCAAGACCTGGGAAAAATGATAAATGGTTTGAAAGTTTTTTGCATATAAATTCTGATATGTATTATATGTATTCAGCCCCCTTTAATCTGATACATTGAACTAAAATCCAGTGGAACCAATTGCCTTCCGAAGTCACTTAATTAGTAAATAGAGTTTACCTGTTTTAATCTCTAATTTAATCTCAATATAAATACAGATGTTCTGTATAAATCAGACATTTGTGAAGAAACAGCATCATGAAGCTCAAGGAACACACCAGACAGGTCAGTGATAAAGTTGTGGAGAAGTTTAAAGCATGGTTAGGTTATAAAAAACAATTCTTGTACATCAATTCTTGCACTGTTCAATCTATCATCTAAAAGTGGAAAGAGTACGGGACAACGGCAAACCTCCCAAGACATGGCCGTCCACTCACAGTAAACTCACAGACTGGGCAAGGAGAGCATTAATCAAAGAAGCAGCCAAGAGACCCATGGTAACACGAAAGAAGTTGCAGAGATCCACAGCTCAGGTGGAAGAATCTGTCCACAGGACAACTAATAGTCGTGCACTCCATAAATCTGGCCTTTATGGAAGAGTGGCATGAAGAAAGCCAGTGTTGAACGGAAAATAGCCATTTGCAACGATCCTTGACTGATGGTACTTACAGTATTACTGTACAGTAACCTAGTACAGTATAAGGATCTATCCAATGATGGAAACTTAAAAGAACTTTTATACTGTAAGTTTTTCTGGATAACAGCGTCTGCCAAATGCCTAAATGTAAATATAAATGAAAAGCCTTAAGAAGTCCCATTTGCCGTTCGACAAAGTGCAAACTGGACTTATGGCTTTCTTATGGACTCTATTTACTCATTAGGTGACTTCCTAAGGCAGTTCCACTGCGTTTTAGCTTGGGGTATCTGCATAAACGGGGTTGAATACAAATGCATGCCGCACTCTTTAGATATTTACCAATTTGCGTTGTTCTATCACAAAAATGCCAATAAAAACATTTACGTTTGTGGTTGCAACGCGACAAAATATGGAAAAGTATGTGGCGTATGAATACTTTTGCAACGCACTGTAGGTACAGTATAATGTTGATGGTTTATAAGCTATGGCTGATTGGTGTATAAATAGAAGCACACCGTACTTACTACACTACACACACCTCATTACAGTATGTCCATGCTGTTTAATGGGAAAAGGTTGTCATTTAATCATTTAATAATAAATAGAATGAATTTTGTATGCTTGGTATGTCTGTAAATATGATATTTCATAGTGGCTTTAAAATCCATATAGTGTTTATAACCTCATTTATTTTTTTACACACCATCTGTTTGGCCCTTTCTGAAAGTCCCACAGCCAGACAGGGAACAGACAGTTGAAGAAAAAAGAAAAAGACCTGTTAAAAATGTTCACAGAAATTATGATCATAGGATTGTTTGATAATTTATGAGTGCTGCCATCTGCACATCATCAGTGTCAAAACAAAGTGTTCCACAAGAGAATAACAAGGTAAGATGGAGCGCTTTCAGAGCGATGCTGTTGGAGAGTTTTTGTTTATTAAACAAATTTCCACTTAAGCTGGTGGAACAACTCTTTAATGTCAATTTACATTTATTACAATATTAAAGTATAGGGTAGGCTAGGCTTTATGTTATTTATTATTATTATTATTATTATTATTATTATTATTATTATTATTATTATAGCAATGATGAGCAAGATGTTTATTAATATATTAATAAACAAACAAAAATATAACAAAATATTCTATGTAGCATTTACTCAATCTCTATTCTACTGATCCTGTACAGGGTCGAGGGAGGCCTGAAGCCTATCCCAGTGGTACATCAGGATGGGGTGCAGACCTGTGATGGGAATTGAACCCTCGAACAAGAATAAACACACTGAGGTCATGCAGAAGATACTGTAGCTTTCAAATAAACAGGGCTCAAAACTGACTAGATTGCAAACAACAATAAAGCTTTGTGATGTTGTTAGCTCATATGCGTTTAAAGACAATTACAAATGAAACTCATTTTAATGATCTAGTTAATGATATTCATGTCTCTACTAAAATACCTAGTGGAATGACTTGGAAGATGTGGTATAAAATTATAAATTATTGATACATTATGAGTAAATGTGATTAAAGCAGAATATAAGGAACATTAAATAGTGTTTAAATCATATCATTATTTTAGGAGTATTACGTAATCGGGCATTTCTTTTTTAAGTGTCTTTAACAAGTAAGTGTAAACATTACGTAACATTCCTAATTATACAATGCTAATTAAACAAAACAGAGTTATGCAATTGAATAACTTTGTCTCTCAGTTTAAAAGAAAAAAGTAAATATGATAGAACTGGAAAATGAGTACATCCTGTGCTCAGTGATCTCACTGTGTTTGTGTTTCCTGACCTCTTGTGGAGATTTGAGGTATTGCAGATTATAATACATTTATTTTAAAAAAAAATCCTGAAACCTGAAACAAAGATTTGGAGAACACAGTGTTACATGTTGTCTCAACAAATACCACTGTGAGAAGTTGGGCCAACAAAATAGTATAAATTTTTTCAGTGTACCTTACATAAGATTCCAACATGGCGCCAGTGAGGTCGGCTCCCGCCACGATGCTTCGACCACAATTCAATGTCCTTCTTATTCTATTCCATAATTTATTTCTTATTGATAATCTTGATTTTCATCTGCTTTTATGTCGTGTGTGACTGTGTATGTGCCAAACAAAATTTTAATTTGAATATGATTAAACATACAGCTTAATGATTAATTATTCTCAGTTTCTATTACCTATTATAAACATAATAATGAAAATGATTTTAAATAGATATTTTTTAAACCTGAAAGTGTTACGTGGTGCGCTATGGAGAGCCCTAACGCAGGGCTTCTGAGGAGGTGAATGAAACAGGAGTTTCAGTGACAGTGCTTGTGATACACACGGGAGGAAACTTTCCGTTTAGAGATAGAGTGGGATTATTAATTAAGGAACTTAAAAGGAAATTGAAAAAACTGAAAACACAAAATAAACAGATCTCCGCCTCTCTACCGGTGCTATCTAAAAGATCGCATGACCCTTAAATAAACACGCCTCCAGGTGTGGCTTGTTCAGGCTGATTGCAATGTGGCAGCGTTGCCTGGCAACCGCATGTCTACCTGGCCATCCCTCTGCCTGTTCAGAACTCCGCGGGGTAGCAGCCTGCGGATCTGCCCAGTGCAGGGTATTTATGCGAGGTTCTGCCCCACGTGAGACCCGCGTCATTACAGAAAGCCACAACTTTCACCTTTAAAAAACTGTAGTTGCTGAGTTTAGTGTTCATTTCTGGTTTGTTCTGTTTTGTTTTAATTTTTGGTCATTTTTTTCTTTAATCTATGAATCTATACCATACTGTATAATACAACTAGCGAGCATTACCGTAGGCTTAGCAAGAGAATCCTACTTTAGTTGTGTTTCAAAGCCATCTCTGAATTTTTTTTTAAACCTGGCACCTCACAAAAAATGATTTATTTACTTTGATACAAGACAATGTCGAAATACAGTAAGTACTGCAGTACTGAAGCAGGCAATGACTGGAAAATTATTATAAAGAATTGTACAGATAAGTCAGTTTGTCCAGAATTAATAGAAAATGTCATGTTTATTACGATCTACACGTCAAAGTTTCCAATATTTACTTCCTAACAAATGTGGTCTTACAGGGAGAAGGCAGGTGACAGCGTGTAGGTCTAGACATACTAAATTAAATGGATTGAGCTTCACACTCTTAACCACCCTGTACTAAACCTTCCATTAATATGCATACATAAATATTCAGTGATGAATTGTGACTAAAAAGCAATCCAAACATAAAAGCAGCAAACCTGCAATAAAAATGAAATCACACAGTCTGTTATTTGATCACGCATTTGGTAAAAGTGACTTCAATTGTAAATACGTGATGGCATTATAGAATAAGAAGTGTTCTGCAGTTTGTTTTTGTTTGTTTTTTTTCATTCAGCTTAATCATTTGTATGATTCTCACAAATTGTATTGTATAAATATACAGAGTTTATATTTCTGTCTTTGGCATCTTTCTTTGTAATTTTATTTTATTCTTTTTAAAACAGTGAGAAACTGCAGGAAATGCAATGGTCATACACAAACATACAAGTCGGTGAAACATCATAGCTCTTACTGGAAAGTGATTAAGTATTCAGGATAGGCCTGAACATCATGAAAGATTACAAACATGGTTTGTTGAGGATCAGTCACGCTGTCGTACTGCTCAGGGCCAGTGGAACGTTTGGCTGGAGGTGCTAGAAGTTTAGGTTTCCCCACGGTAGAGTCACCAACCAACACTCGAGCATAATACATGCGCTTGTGACCTTTCGCATCAGGCTGGGCGTAACCCTGGGCGGAGTAGCACGGATCAACGGCAAAATACACACCGTTTCCATACATGGCTCCAACTGACAAGAGAAGAGAAGATAGGAATGATATATTAATTAATTAAGGATGTTTTTTTTTTTAATATTTGAAATTTACTACAATCACTGAATTTTATGTGATATGTTATGTTTTACGTTATGTTATTTTATAATACTGCTTTTACTTATTGTAATGTAGTATTATTACGTTTTGCAACTTATATTCATAGAAACAAATCACAGTTCTCATTCCTACCACTAGTCCCGGCATAGCCACGATCGAAACCTCGCATGTTGATCTTATCAATGTTCTGTGAGCTGGTGCCGTGGAAAAGCAGCTTTTCATTGTTTTTATGTTTGTTCTTTTTTTCCAGGTAGGACTTCTGGTTCATGTAGTTGTTCCACAGTGTTTCATTCTGAATTCTTTCAATCTAAAGACATTACATTAGCAGGTCAATAAGCATGGAGGCTAATCAGAAACTTAAATTCTTAACTACCAGAAACTACCACATGGAGTTAGGTTCAAATGAACATATGTACAGTAAATGGATATTATGCGTAATCAGGCTTTTTAATCTTTTAAACCTTTTTCTTTAGTAGAACGTTTCTATAAGTTACTTACTTGGAGGATATTTGATGCAAGTCCAGTTCTCCTGAACTCCGTCTCCACATCTAAATATTCCTTGTTGCCTGGTTGAAGTTTAACTTCTAAAACTAAATTTCCCTTCATGTCGTCCCAGTGACTGGGCAGAGACACCGTTTGTTCTAGAACAATTAGTACAAAACACAATCAACATGAAAACAAGATCAAATGGAAAAATCACAGAAATGTTTCAAAATAAAATATCCGAAAATAGCACACAGATTAAAATGACTGAATCTAATATTTATGTTCATAAAACTCTACATCATGGGAATTTCACAAATCATGTCTTACGTTTCAGATTAATCCTCTTTAATTCTATCTGTCCATTTCTCCACGTAGCTATCCCAAAACCTACTTGGGCCTCATACGGTTCATTATGGATGTTGATCGATACACGAGGCTGTTTGAATAGAAAAGCCTGCTCCAGGTCGTAGTTCGTCAAAATATCAAAAGGCACAAAGTTCCTGCGGCGGTCCTGATACTGCCACTCCACGTCGCTGCTGAGTTTAAAGGCGTCACGGTGGCGCATCATATTCCTCTCCGCTTTACGGATCATGTCACGGATTTGACTCTCAGCCTTTACTACGTCTCGTGTCAGGCCCTCCACAGTGAACGCCGGCTCAGGGCCGCTCTTCGAGAGTTGGATGCTGACCGTGAGCTCCCTCTGTAGTTTGCTCAGCACATCAACCTCCTCCTGGCTGAAATAGTTGATGGCCGAGTCCTGAATTTTTGAGCTTATGTGCTCCTTCACAATCCAGCTGGTGATCAGTTTCCTCGCCTCGTTCAGGTCCTCCTCACTCTCTCCACACAGCTGAAACACGATGGGCTCAAACTCCTCGCCCACAAACACAAACTCTTCATTTGAAGATGCTTCTGGATAGCCACGGCCAGTGACCAAGTTGGTCAGATCATTAAATCGATCTAATTTTCCCCCAGCACATGTTCCATGTTTGGTTAAGTACAAAAGTAGAGCAGAATAAGTAGGTCAGTGTTACAGGTACAACAACTTTTTAGATTTTTAGAAATTGTATTTTTTCATCCACATACCTCTAAACCAGTTCATTACTCCACCCTCCTCTTCCACATCTTCTTTCTGCCTCTTCAGCATGCTCTGGTGGAAATCAGACACCATGGATGTCTGGAATATCAAGAACTTTACACTTTGCAAATTTGTCCCTTTTTTCTTCTTTACAAAATCAATCACAGCCTCAGTCATGGCGTCTGCAACAGCAGAAGGAGGGGCCCCACCTTGACCTAATCATTTAGACCGCAAGAAAGAGAAATGAGCATTGAGTAAGCACTACGTAACAGTTCTCATGTAAATCAAGCTTAGAAATGATGACCCTCAGCCTCTACCTGTGCCAAGTGCTGGAAATGCAACAGAGGAGAACTTTTGGTCGTCACAGGACTTTAATACGGAATAAACAACACTCCTGATATCTTCAGGTTTGTTTCGACCCAGAACGTGAATAATGTTTCTGCATGGAAGTTGTCCTCCTGATGTCATGATCATCTCTGCTTGCTGTGATTGGGATGCCACTTAAAAAAAAATAATCAATTACATATCAAACAGGCTCCTAATAAATCAGAATGCAAAATCAGCTCAGTAAATATTATGTAGTTTTGGTTTATATACAGGGTTTCCTCACCAATCTGTGCACATTCCATTTCAACCGCTGAACCAGCAGCGTCTAAAATGGCCTTGGAAACCCCTGGAGGAATACACATTAAATCACCAAGTTACACAGAGAGTCTATTTTTGGTTGCTATAATTGGAGTGATATCAGATACTCACTTTTTCACTTTTTCATACACTCCATGAAATTAAATGTACAAAATTAAATTAAATACAATGTGTTATTTTTTTTAGTGAATAACCGCATTAGCAAAAAAATTAAGATGTGTGGGCTTTGCATTTAAGATGCCTATATTTATATAACTTTTGTCATGTCATTACATAGTATTGGGAGGTTTACATGAGTTTACCTGCTTTCAGAGAGAATGACTGGTTGGAGGAATTAATGATTGCATCACATCTCTCTTTGGTGATGTCACCTGATGACACCTCCAGAGTTAGATGCCCAATCCGCATTTTGTGAACTCCAAGGCTAGGAGTGGAAACTGTTCCAAAGAATCCTGACGATCCAAACCATTACTGTTAGTACTCATATTTCATGTCAATTTAACATTATTCAACAAATACTTAATACTCAAACAAGTACAGCAAAAAACACAGTAAACATGATAAATAAACATGATGAATCAAAGAATGAGAGACACTCACCAGCAGACTGCGCTGTTCTAACAGAAGGTGTTTTTTTAGCTGGTGATTGCTGGACAGCATGCGCTCCTTTCATGACAGGACTCTGCCATTCACCTCTGAAGCTCTTTACAAAGCACTAATATGAAGAAATATGTCATTATTATAAGCTACACACAGAGTACCCAATTCTATAATAAGTGACCCGCTTTTGTCCAGTACCTGGACAGTCTCGCTGTCTGACGGATGCACGATCACGGTGACCTCATTAAGGTACTGAGGAGAAACTCCGGCACTAAATGCATGAACCTCACTTAGCAAAGTTCTGGAGACAAGTTCTCTGGGAAAGCTAAGGTTCCCTGTGCCGATGGCTGGGAAAGAAATCGAAGCCATTTTCTGATTTTCAGCTTTTCTCAAGCAGTTCTGAATGATTCCTCTCAGAATCTGTTAATAAAAAAAAACACAGATCCATTTATAGTCACTTATATTAGTGCTTATAATTACTGTATAGAACAGAACAGAACAGAATAGAATAGTATAGAATGTACAGAATTCTTCAGTCACCTTCTCCTCTGAAGTTTGTCCTCCACTCCAAAATGGACAAGCGGTATGGAAGACCTTTTGACAGTTTAAGTTATAGCCCTTAGTGACCACTATGTCTCCTGGATTTAGACGTGTCCCAAGTGCTCTCAGATGAGAACGGGCTTCAGCCTGGAGCTGAGGTCCAGCAGCACTGAGTAATGCTTTGGAGACGGCACCTGAACTGAGATCCAGCTCTTGTGAGACGGTATTGACAATTACATCAGACTGTAAAATAAACACCAAAGAGTCATGTTATAATCTGTCTCTGGAAGATACACATCATTATATATATATATATGCATATAGTTTTTCTATCAGCTTTAATGCCTACTTACATGTGCATCCTGGATATTTCCTTTCTGTAGTATGATTTTCAGCCCTTCTTTTGTGGATTGAGCTTCAAGAAACCCTGACCCTGATGTGCTCATGTCCTCAGGTGGGGTTCTAAACTGTGGTTTTGAGTCTGACCATCTTTGAGTCTCAAAATGTTCAGAATGTTTTGCCCCGGACCGCTGTCTGTCATTACCCCTTGTACCATTGCCTCGATGTTCCCAACCTGAATTTCTTTCAAGATTTCCTTGACCTCGGTTACCATGATAATCCTGACCATGATGGCCATGGCCCGTTTCCTGTGGAAATGTCATTCTTGGGTTGAACTCTATAAATTCCTTCTTAACAGCCTGAGCCATGGCATTGACAGTTTTGGGATTATTGTCCACCAAGTGAATCTTTTTCAGTGTGTTAATGCCACCCTGGCGATTTTGGTTTTCAACATAGACATGCAGTTCCTTAGCGATCGTCTCAGCGCAGAGCTCAAGAGGAAAGCCAAAGATCCCTGAGCTAATTGCAGGGACTCCAATGGAGGAGCATTTGTTAAACACAGCTTGTTTCAGACTTTCCCTCACTGCCTGTCTCAGTTTCTTTACAGAGGTTACCTTATCATTACTGTAATAGCGAGGACCTACAGCATGTATTACATATTTACATGGTAGGCGGCCTGCGTCTGTAGTAATAGCCTCCCCAGGTTGCAGTCTTCCATGTTTAGCAACATATTGATCACTGATTCGTTGTAAAGATGGGCCTGCAGCATTCAGAAGCGCTAATGCCAAACCCCCGATGTGTTTCAAGTCCTCATTGGCAGCATTGACCACAGCATCTACTTTAAATTGGCAGATATCAGCCTTCAGCACTTGGATAACTATCCCACCAGGAGTCTGAACCTGACATGAAATCTGTCCAGAATCCTCCACTCTGCCTTCATTATAGCTCTCCTTATTGTAACTATCCTCCTCCTCCTCCTCCTCCTCCTCCATCGAAGCATCTTCAAGTACAACCACAAATCTTTGATCCCGTATCATCATCAAAAGCATGCTACCTTGTTCCTCAAAATACTTTTTGGCTCCTGCCTTTCTAATCATCATGTTATCAGTGTGGAGACTTCTTGTGATGTTCTGAAAAGACTTTAGTGCAGGCAGAACATGAATACGCTCTCCAGACACTCGAATCAAGGGCCTTTTTGGGTCAAACTTTATGGTTACTTCACTCCCTTTTTGCAATTCCTTCAAAACCTCTGACATTTTATCTTTGATGAATTTCCGCATGGCATGAGACCTGACACGAATAGTTTCATTTATCCTTGAGTGTGTATCAATAAATTTCTCCAGGCTCTTACTAACCTCTCTAACAGGTTCCTGGAAGCCACCGACAACAACTGTGTTCCTGTTATTTGAGGAATTTATAAGGAGAGTTTTCTTCTTAGATACGTTGTAGGTCTCATAAAACTGATTAATGAGATCTTGCCATTCTGGCTTTTCAAGCACATTTAGATCTTCTACAGAAAGGCTCTGTACTGTCAGCGTGGTTTCCAGTCTCTCCTCAGCCTCAGTCAGTGCTTTCTCTGTACTTGCAGTCAAAACAATATTCCCGCTTTCAAATGTGTAGACTGCACTAATTCTCCTAGATGTAAACAGGTCTCCTGACATTTCCTCAGTGTCTACTGATCTCAAAAACTCCAGTAATGAAGGATCCATTTTCAGGATCTTCTCTTTCCTGCTTATTTGTCTCTCCAAGATTAAATTCTTGATGTCCATAATTTCGACAGGAAGCCCAGTTAAGATTAACTGCTTGGTGTCTTTTTTATACTTCAGTTCCAGGTGTGGGTATTTGGCTGAAGCAGTGTTTTGCAGTCCCTCCTGCTGAAATAAGAAGTATAAGGCAGGGGACATAATAACTATGTCAGAGATCTTGTTCATGTCCCTTTCCATTTGAACTGATGCTTCCTTTATACACTTCTCGAGTATAGGTTTCAACATGTCAATATCTTTAGCCATTCCTGCCAGAGTCAGGGATCCTGTTGAGGCATCCATCTCCAGGACAGCTTTATCTTTTACAACTGAGCGGATGTCTTTCTCTACTGCAGTCCATACTGAAGGGACCACTGCATACTCAAAAACACCAAAGCTCGAGAGGATTTTTTTGAAAGCATCTGTGGTGTCCTGCTTCCAGCTGTCTATGTGCTTTTTAGTTATACCCTTTTGTCTCAGCAGGGCAGCTAGGGGACTGAACTGAACTTCATCTTTGTCCATTGTCACTTGGCAGAAGTGTGAGCTCATCTGATTACAGATGGAGGGGATTTGTCCCTTCTTCTGCAGGAATTGTCTAATAGCAGGATGGATCTTATGTGTAAATGGCTTTGGTAATGTCCATGTTGGTCTGTCTTTGCCATACAAGGCAGAACCGAAAGATGGGTAATATGGATATATATTTACAGGGGTCTTGTAAATAGAGTGTTGTTTTCCAAGGACTTTCTGGACAGCTAAAAACAATGATGAAAGAGAATTATGGCATATTCTATTCAAAGTATAATACACAAATTCTCTTTAAACTAGAGCACTCCTGCCATTTGTTTGGCTGTGTATGAATGTGCTTGTGTACAGGTGCTCCTAATAAAGTAGCTGGTGAGTGTAGATAAACTTAATTGAGCCAATTAAACAATTAAATATCTAGAATTAAAAAGAGAATTACAGTATTTACCCTGTTGATCAGGTAAAGTGACGATAGCAGCGTGCTCATCTGGTATTGGCTTGATTCCTTTCACTGTACCAACAAACTTCTCAAAGTAAAGTTCTAGAAAATCATCAGTGCACTGAACGGGCAGGTTTTCCACCTTAACACGTCGACACTCCTCCAGGCGTCGGGCCTTGAGACCGCCCTCCTGGAACTTTCTTTTAGTTTTACATTCCATAAGAAATTTCTCTACAGCTGTAGAAAGAACATTCAATTATACTTAAGTTCATCATGGTCATTTGTTATGCACTAAAAGTTAGCACCATGTCATATTGCGTGTTTAGAACATACCGTTGGGGTCATTACAGGTCACAACAGCAGTGTTTGATTCAGGAATTAACTCTAAGGAATAATCTTCAGAATCCCCGCAAACACTCTCCACTAAAAGCATGAGGTAGTCTTTATTAGTGTTTTCCGGCAGATTTTCCAAGACCACAGCACTGGACCATGGAGCATCTTCTGAACCTTCTCTTGCTCCAGTCTGATTCATATCAATACCAGCTGAAGGGTTAGGGTTAGGGTTAGCAAAATACATAAAACACAATGTTTATTTTTTTTTACATCACACAAAATCTATAATGTTTTTATATTCAATTGTGAGAAAAGGAGGACTTACAGAATAGACGTAAGGTGATGGGCTGATCAGATAAAACATGATCTGTCTTCTCCATAATTCTCTTTGCAGCTAAAATGTTTAGATAAATCCACATGAGTGCACATGAAACACCATTATAATCATCAATAACACCACTAAACTGTCTCCAGGTTGTTGTGTTACAAATATTAGAATTTTATATCAGATTTGTTCTAAAATCTTTAATCTGTCAACTTTTGGACTTTTTTTCACAAACATAATAATGTCTGTTTTCCATATCAAATTACTGTCTGTGCAAGTTTTAGTACCAGAAGATTTTTTTTTAAATTATTATTATTATTTTACTATTTAACCTTTAAAAGTTGTTAAAGACTTACTGGACATTAGAATGTCCTTCTTCATTTACTGAGTTATTGCTAACAGGCTGAAAACTAAAAAGCCAAAAACTATTTTTTCATTACTGTTGGCAAATTCGGCAGCACGGTGGCTTAGTGGTTAGCACTGTCGCCTTGGGGTGTCTGGGTTTAATCCCCACCTTGGGGTCTGTCTGCGTGGAGTTTGCATGTTGTTCCCATCATTGGTGGGTTTCTTTCATGTACTCTGGTTTCCTCTCACAGTCCAAATGCGTGCAGATTCGGCTAATTGGTGTTCCCAAATTGTCCATATTGTGTGCGTGATTGAGTATGTGAGCGTGTGTATGTGTGTGCCTTGCGATGGATTGGCACCCAATCAAGGGATAGTCTCCAGGCCCTATAGATAGGACAAAGCGGTATAGACGATAAGTTAGTTTGTTGGCAAATTGCTGTGGTATACAATGAGCAAAACAATCCAGCAAATTTAGTTATTGGAAATAATACATTTTGTAGTTACAATAGTAACTCTCTTTCCTGCACCACTTAGGTGTTGATTATTTTCCTACAACAGCACAGCACAATCATGTTACTCACTCACTCAGGCCTGAAGCCAATCTCAGGTGCAAAAGCGGGGTGCTTTAAATGTAATGTGCTAAATGTAATGTATTAAATCCCTTGTAGATGACTTGTGCCTCTCTTTGGAATGTCAGAGGAAGCCGGAATATCTGGAGGAAACTGACCAAGCACAGGGGGAAGATGCACAAAGCCCAGGGGCAGGAAATGAACCAGGACCCTGGCTGGGCACGGTGACAGTGCTGTCCAATAGGAAAACATGTCCGTGTTTTATTCCATAATTTTATCATTAAAACTATCATTGTATTCCATAATTTCCTCAGATTAATCTGAAGCATCAAGCACAATGCTACTATGCCCCGGTCTACTGTAGCAGCAGTATGGAGTGTCTAAATGTCTTCTGTAAAAACTTTAGTACCATCATGTGAACGAAATGTAATAATAACGGCTCGCTCCTCTGGATTCGTGCTGATTTTCTCTACATGTCCACCCCATTTCTCAAAATACAGCTTTAGAAGGTCTTTGGCGCCGATGACATCCACAGGTACATTATCCGCTCGCACACTGCAGGCTGGAAACAAACAGTGATAAAATCATACCTCCTGTTTGTTTTTATATCATTAAGATTATTTCTTCTACAGACACACACACACACACACACACACACACACATAGAAAAAAAGAAAGTTGATATCTTTGTCTGAATGCAGAAGCACAAAGTCAGACACACACACACACACACACACACACACACACTTCCTCACCTGGCTGTAGACCTTCAGCTGACACATCACTTCCTGCTTCAGCCTGTAAAAAATATGAGCGCGTTTACTAATCCTGATATGGTGCGGATCGTTTTACTACACTGTTGTAAACAGGCCGAGAAGAACAAAATCCACTTTCTGAGCGTTGGTGTCACTCCACACCCTGAGGCCTGGAGGAGGAGGATCTGTGTTTATTCTCTTTCGGTTTTTCAGCAACTGCGACTGATCTCTACAAACACTTACAGATTCTTGTGGTTTTGCGTCTGTGTCGTTCCCTGAACCTGGCTTGGACACCTTTAGCTTCACCACCTGTTTGTCGATTTGCACTGCATGCTCAGCCTTAGAGAGGACCTGATCCCGGACTGAAACACAAACACACGCAGTCAAAAGGAAACATTTCTCATTATTGACCACACCTTATGTTTTCAGCTGGATCACTGCGTCCCCACTTCGATTAACTACATAAAACTAGATCATCATTAGATCATCTGATCCGTGTCTGTGTCCTCTCCTGGCATTTATTCCTCCTTGTAGGAGTTTATTCAACACCACGCTGCACTTTAACACCACGGCTTTACACACTGGAGTCTCTGCTTTTTAATCACTACACTATACAAATCAATCCCAAGCTCGGTCTGCTCCATCTAACTGTCGGAGGGAATTTACTTTTTCTGTTGGTTAGAAAACTTGGACTCACTTTCTTCTGATTTGAAGAGGACTGTGCAGCTCCGCTCGGACCATCGGACGACGCAGTCTCCTCCCTGAGATTTCTTTTTGCTCTGGAAGTAAATGTGCACTTTTCTTTGGAGTGTTTCAGCGTTTATAGATGACCAGTCTCCCTCCACCAGCAGTGGATGAGGATATTCCGCCATGTTCGTCCTCCTGTGAAGTCTGAAGCCGAATGCGGCTTCCAAAAGAGCAGGAGAAGGAAATTCCGCGCTCTCGGACTGAACTCACTTTCGCTTTCGTTTCGCTCCTCGCGCTGCCTTTACCGGAAAATGAAAGGGATTTTCAGGAGGAAAATATATTTATTACGAGGTTATGTACGTTAATAACTGTAATAATGCGCATTAAATATTCGATTTGAATATTAAATATAAATTAAATATAAAATGAATAAATAAATGCATTATATAAATAAATAAATAAATAAATAAATAAATAAATAAATAAATAGCCACGCCTGTTTGTTTTCATGAAACTGCCGCCATTAATAGAAGCGACCAGGAGATGGCGCCAAAGTCTACAGAAAGTCCTGAAATATTACCTGGGGTACATTATTTTATAATTATGTAGTAAAGGTGTTATGAATTATAAATGTTTATTTCAATAATTTTATATAGTATTAAATAATAAGATGTATTTATGTACTGAAAATAATATTCGAACCTAACTGCACATTTTCCCCCCTCTATATAATTCTTTTAATCTCCTAATATAATGTAATACTGCAACAAAGTAAATCAGCCAGCAGATGGCGAAATAAAGTAATTCAGGGATTTCAAATATCGGCAGCACGAGGGTGTAGTGGTTAGCACTGTCCCCTTGCACCTCCAGGGTCCGGGATCGATTCCCGTCTCTGTGTGCATGGAGTTTGCATGTTCTCCCCGTGCTTGGTGGGTTTCCTCCGGGTACTCAGGTTTCCTCCCGCAGTCCAAAGACATGTAGGTTAGGTTAACTGGCATTCCCAAATTGGGCGTAGTGTGTGAATGAGTGTGGAAGTGTGTGTATGTGTGTGAGCCCTGCAATGGATTGGCACACTGTCCGGGGTGTACCCCACCTTGTGCCCTAAGTCTCCAGGCACTACGTAACCCTAAATACAGGATTAAACAGTATAGAGGATGAGTGAGTTAGTGAGGAACTTCAAATTCACCTTGTGATTTACCATTTAATACATATTATTTAACTAAATTTAGCATGTTTACTTAACTTAAATATATCAGATCATTTTCCAGCATATAGGCTTACAATAATAGTGGTAGAATATTAGTTGTAATTCAGGATCAAGCACTTTAGACGAAAGGTTGATTTATTCACATTTGAAATGGAAATCTTACGTTTAAATAAATAAAAAAAAAGCATTTGTAATGCATGTCATTACAGCTCAGAGAAATTAAAAGTGATCCAGCGGCTGGGATTTCAACATTTTCATATTAAGTTTTAAAAGAAAAAATGGAGCCATAAGGTGACAGAGCTTATCACCGCTGACTGTGAACATGTGATGGAAATTAAAACAAATAGTTAAATGAAGCTGAGATTTTTTTTTCTCTGTAACATATTTTTTTAATACATTACACTCTGAGAAAGGTTTTTTTTTTTAATATATATATTTTTTTTTTTTCAGGGGCCTTGGTGACTCAGCGGTAGGTCTTTCATCTTCCATGTGCAAGGCCCAGGTTCGATTCCCAGCCAATTCCCAAACCCCAGCCACTGGATGCCATGTCAGTCCCAAACCCGGATAAAATGGAAGGGTTGCATCAGGAACCGCGTCCAGTGTAAAACCTGCGCCAAATTGTTGCAGGGATCAGATGGTCCACTGTGGCGACCCCTTGGAGGGAGCAGCCCTTTCAATTTGAACTGATGCTTCCTTCATGCACTTTTCCAATATAGGTTTCAACATGTCAATGTCTTTTGCCATGCCTGCCAGAGTCAGGGATCCTGTTGAGAAATCCATCTCCAGGACAGCTTTATCTTTTACAACTGAGCGGATGTCTTTCTCTACTGCAGTCCATACTGAAGGGACCACTGCATACTCAAAAACAAAAAGGCTGGAGAGGATGTTTTTAAAAGCATCTGTGGTGTCCTGCTTCCAGCTCCAGGCCCCCCGCGACCCTATAGACATGATAAAGTGGTATAGACGGTAATTTAGTGTGTGTTGACAAATTGATGTGGTATACAATGAGAAAAACAATCCAGTAAATTTAATTATGGGAAATAATAAATTTTGCAGTTTCAATAGTAACTCTGCTTTCCTGCACCACTTACACACTAAAAAATGCTGGGTTGTTTTTACTACCCAAATGCTGGGTTGCCTCTGTTGGTTCATTTTTCTGGGTTATTTACAGTGAATTGGGTACTTTTTGTTTAACTCAGCTTGCTGGGTAGAAGTTAGGTTAGCTAGTGACAGCTAACATCAAGACCGCCCCTTCCACGATGTTCACCAGTGTATTCAGTGGCTGTGTCAGCTTTGTGTCTTTTTTTTGGTCCTCCTCACGCATTTAAGAGGAAATGTAAACGTTAAATATAAGGGTCTGTATACACACTTTAACTCACCTATGACTGAATTTGTTCACTGTATGTAACATTTATTACTGTTACCGTGTTAATGTTACACTCAAACTTTCAGCCTGGTCTGTGCTATAGCGTGCTAGTTTATCTGACAATGGCTGCTAGCTAGCCAAACCAAAGAACCCCACCTGTGTATGAAAGAAACTGCAAAAATGTCTGAACTTTTTAGTTTTCTTTGTAGAATGCTTGCAGGGTGTATGAAGGTGGTGAAGTGATGAATGAAAGCTAAACTGTTAACTGTAGTGCCAGCATAATGCTTTCATTTAGCTAGGTTGCTAGCGTTAGCAACCACGTATGAAAAGCTGAGGTGTTACAAAACACTAAACTTCTTACAAATATGTATACTAGCCAACCCTCTCGATTTTTCCATAGACTTTTACTTTCTTTAATTTCTTTCTCTCTAAGGTTGGAACGAACACCGTGGAATATCTACAGCGGGCTGAAGTGTCGAGGCCGAACACCTACATCCTGATGTTGGGAGATAATGACCAGCACTGCTCTCAGGCATTAGTGCTTCTGAGTAATAGTATTGTAATGATGTCACTGTTGAACTTGTTTTGTAAATATTTTTTCTATGATTTGTACATTTAATTGGGTGTTTAATGCATATATGAATGATTTGCAAAACTTAGAGTTTTTTTTTTTTGTAATAGACCAGTATATCAAAGTAATTTAACTGTTTAAACTGTTTTACCCATAGACATGTAAAACATAAAAATAATAATAACCTATTTGTGAGGTAGAATTAAAACAGCATTATAGTTAAATATGACCTAGCATTTGGATTGAATATTTTACCCATCTTGCTGGGTTACACAAATAACCCATTTTGCTGGGTTAAATTAACCCAGCATGTAGTTGGTCCAATATTTATCCAGCAGTTTTTAGGGTGTAGGTGTTGATTATTTTCCTACAACAGCACAGCACAATCCTGTCACTCACTCACTCAGGCCTGAAGCCAATCTCAGGTGCAAAAGCGGGGTGCTTTAAATGTATTGTGCTAAATGTAATGTATTAAATCCCTTGTAGATGCCTTGTGCCTCTCTTTGGAATGTCAGAGGAAGCTGGAATAACTGGAGGAAACTTACCAAGCACAGGGGGGAAGATGCAGATTGGGCACAGTGACAGTGCTGTCCAATAGGCAAACCAAATTTCCTCAGATTAATCTGAAGCATCAAGCACAATGCTACTATGCCCCGGTCTACTGTAGCAGCAGTATGGAGTGTCTAAATGTCTTCTGTAAAAACTTTAGTACCATCATGTGAACGAAATGTAATAATAACAGATCGCTGCCTTTACCGTAAAATGAACGGGATTTTCTGGAAGAGACGATTTATTACGAAGTTATGTAAGTTAATAACTGTAATAATGCCCATTAAATATTCGATTTGGTATGACAGAATAAACTAGATAATTACCAGATTATTTTTAAACCATGCATGAGATACATGGCAGGGCATCCATGCCATCACTAACTACAGGGCGACATCACCTACCTGTGACGATGACGGCTCCCTTACAGATGCGCTGAACAACTTCTACGCTCGGTTCGACAGGCAGAACGACCAGGTGCTGTGGCTCACCACGGCTGATGTGAGGAAAACTCTACGCAGAGTCAACCCACGTAAAGCTGCTGGACCAGACAACATCCCAGGCAGAGTGCTCAGAGAATGTGCAGAACAGCTGGCAGATGTTCTCACAGACATCTTCAACATCTCTCTGAGCAGCGCCGTCGTTCCCACGTGCTTCAAGGCCACCACCATCGTCCCCGTGCCGAAGAAGTCTTCTGTGTCCTGTCTCAATGACTACCGTCCCGTTGCACTTACACCCACCATAATGAAGTGCTTCGAGCGGCTCGTCATGAGACACATCAAGACCCTGCTGCCCCCTTCACTGGACCCCTTGCAGTTTGCGTACCGTCCTAACCGCTCAATGGATGATGCCATCTCCACCACACTCCAACTGGCACTGACACACTTGAACAACAAGGACACGTAAGTTCGGATGCTGTACATAGATTTCAGCACAGCATTCAACACTATCATCCACCAACAACTGATCGGGAAGCTGAGCCTGCTGGGCCTGAACACCTCCATCTGTAACTGGATACTGGATTTTCTGACCGGAAGACCTCAGTCAGTACGGACCGGGAACTGCACCTCCAGCACCACCACACTGAGTACTGGGGTACCACAAGGCTGTGTGCTCAGTCGACTGCTGTTCACACTGCTGACTCACCGTGACACGACCGTGGTAGGTCTCATTAGCAAGAACGACAAGTCAGCGTACAGAGAGGAAGTACAGAGGCTAACGGACTGGTGTAAAGACAACAACATGTCTCTGAATGTTGACAAGACAAAGGAGATGGTTGTTGACTTTAGGAGGACACAAAGCGACTATTCTCCGCTGAGCATCAACGGCTCCTCAGTGGAGATCGTCGAAAGCACCAAATTCCTGGGTGTTCACCTGGTCCCTCAACACCAGCTCTCTGCACAAGAAAGCCCAACAGCGTCTCTTCTTCCTGAGAAGTCTGAGGACGGCCCAGCTTCCACCACCGATCCTCACCACCTTCTATAGAGGGACTATCGAGAGCATCCTGAGCAGCTGCATCACAGTCTGGTTTGGGAACTGCACCACATCGGACTGCAAGACCTTGCAGCGGATAGTGAGGACAGCAGAGAAGATCATCGGGGTCTCTCTTCCCTCTATTGAGGACATCGACACCAAAGCCACCAGCATTGTGGCTGACCGGACACACCCCTCACACTCACTCTTCACCCTCCTGCCATCTGGAAAAAGGTACCGATCAAAAGGTATCAGCGCAAACACACTGATCTACACTACTGATCTACACTACCAGACTATCGTACACACCAACCTGAAAATGCTCTTTTGCACAATATTCATGACTGGATTACTTTTTGCACTAACTTTTTTATATGTTGTGTTTGTCGCACTGTCACTTTGTTGCTCTTGTTTACAATTGCACGTGCACTTTATGTTATCTGTGTCTGTATTTATATATATTTTTTAATGATATTAATATAATTTCTCTCTGAGTTGGCTGAGTTAGTTTTTCTTAATTTATGTTGTAAATTTATATTGTCAGGACGATCTGTCTTGTCTCCGCTAGCCAGCTAACTAAGTCTTTTAGTTAGCTAGTTTAGTCTTTCTGTTGATCGATGTTGTAAATTTGTGTTGCATGTAGCACTTTGGTCCTGGAGGAACGTTGTTTCGTTTCACGTGTACTAACTGTATATGGTTGAAGTGATAATAAAGCCTACTTGAACTTGAACTTACACTTGAAGAATTGCTTTTGAAAGCTAGAAAATAAAGTTGTGCACTTACTTATATTTAGAAATGAAAACCAAATATTTAAAAGTATAATTTTTAACTTTGTAAGAGAAAATTAATAAATAAATGCATAAATAAATGTTAGGTTTTAAATGAAGAAGTAGTGTGTCCGAGCTAAGTTTTAAGCTAAAAGAAGAAGAGTTTAACTTGTTGTGTCCACTGCACCTTGATACACTTACCGGTCCGGGCCCGATCGACCGGGAGAGACAAACAAACACACACACACACACACACACACACACACACACATGCAGGCATGATGTCTGAAGATCTCTAGTTTATTCTTAGCAAGGAGAGCACATTTAAACGGTGCTACGTCCTGATTATCAAAAGAACCAGTCATTCACATGTCAGTGATGGAGAGACCCGGAGACAGACAGGAGAGAGGAAATACATTCACATTCTCCTGATTAAACTAAAGGGTTCTAGCAGACGAGAACCATTTGGATGTAAACTCGTCTGGGTACAGGATATAGAAGGTGATACCACAGAAGGCATAAGGAAGCACAGTGAGGGGTCTGTTCTCAGGGCACAGGAATCTGAATTGATTAGATTACAATGTCTTACAATATTATAAAACCTTACAATAAATAAATAAATAAATAAATAAATAAATAGCCACGCCTGTTTGTTTCATGAAACTGACGCAATTAATAGAAGCAACCAGCAGATGGCGCCAAAATCTACAGAAAGTCCTTAAATAGAAAGTGGTGTACTTTATATTATAAATGTGTTATACATTATAAATGTTTATTAATTTTATGCAGTAATAAAATATAAGAAACATTTCTATACTGAAAAATAAGATTTGAACATAACATCGCACATTTCCCCCCTCTCTATATAATTTTTTTTATATAATGTAAACGGCAATAAAGCAAACCAGCCAGCAGATGGCGACATAAAGTAATTCAGGAGCACTTTCAACATATGATTTACCATTAGATATATACATATTATTTAACTAAATTTAGGGCAACATGTTTACTTAACTTAAATATCAGATCGTTTTCCACCATATAATCTCACATTAATAGTGCTAGAATTTTGGTTGTAATTAAGGTCCAGGCACTTTGACATCAGCCCTTTCATGTCAGTGCGTTACGGGCCCTCTTGTTCTTCTAAGAAGTTTTTTGTTCAGCATCCAGGGCATTGTGAAGGAGGTAACATGATCAAAAAGTCATGAAAATCAGCACAAAGGTTAAAATCTACTGCCATTAGGACTATTGAGCAGCTGGGATATTAGGTAGACTGTAATTATGGAAAGTATTAAAAATAAAGATTGCTAAATGGGGTTTTAAAGTTGTTAGTATTAAAATGTGGACTTTCTGTGTTGAAAATCATTTAGCATCTTAAACCCATTTATTTATTTATTTATTTATTTATTATTATTATTATTATTATTATTATTATTATTATTATTATTATTATTATTATTAGGGCTCAAGCACTATGACATCAGCACTATTACATTACAGTGTGTGAGTGGCCCTATTGTTCTTCTAAGGATTATTCTTTCAGCATCCAGGGCTTTTGGACGTCTTAACATGCTCGAAAAGTCATGAAAATAAGCTCAAAGGTTGGAATCTGCAGCCATAATGAAAAGGCGACTTTGCTGTTAATACACACTTGCACATGTAATTGCAAACCCCGGTAGACATTCAAACAGTGGCGGCTGGTCAATATGGGGTGCAGGGGCGTCGCCCCCCCCCCCCCCCCCCCTTAAAGTTAGGCAGAATAGAATGCTACTTTAACATGTAATTATTTAAAATAATAATTATTTATTTAAATAATGAAATAAAGTCATTTAGTCACAATATTCCGCTGTATTTCTTAATATAATTTATTTGCGATTTATAAAATTTAAACTGTATTACGTTCATTTGTGTTCATGTACGCCGGGCGCCGGACAAACGAGTGTCTATGTAGACACATACATTTTTGAAAAGCATGTGACTTTAGGCTGAGCTCTGATTGGATTGTTAATAATCATCCTTTGGGAGGAGCACTGTGCGCCCCAAAAAACTATATAATGTCCACCAAACCAGTTAAGCTATGCTATGCCTCAAACCTATACCAAAAAGAGTCTGATAAATATCTAAACCTATAAAAGTTATATTTACATTTATTGGGCATTTGGCAGACACTCCAAATATTGAAGAAACAGATGAGTCTTTAGTCATCATTTAAAAATGTGAAGAAAGTCAGCTGTACAGACATCTAGAGGATGTTCAATTCCACCACCTACTGTAGGTGCCAAAACAGAAAAAAGTCTAGCTGTATGTCTTCCTCGATCTCTGAGAGATTGTGGGACCATTGTGGGAACGTCGTGTGGTGTTGGGCGTAATTACAGCTGAGAGTTAAGCATTTTTAATTTGAAGCAGGCAGCTACAGGAATCCAGTGCAGGGAACGGAGAAGTGGAAACAAGACTTGCAGCTGCATTCTGGATCAGCTGTAGTGGATAAATGGTGGACAGAGGCAGACCCGCCAGGAGTGAGTTGCAGTAGTCGAGTCTTGAAATGACAAGAGAATAAACAGGCACCCGAGTAGCCTGTGTAGAAAGAAATGGCCAAATTCTTTTAATGTGGTGAAGAAGAAATCGACAAGAGCGAGCAAGGTTAGCAATGTGTGAGGGAAAAGGGCAGGTGATTGTCCAGAGTTACCCCAAAATTCCGGCCAGTGACTGATGGAGTGATCTGATTGTTATCTAGGGTCTCGACTGACATTAAATAAACTCACATTTACTCCCTTTGGTTTGTGATTTAGCTCTCAATAAATATTCAGAAGCTTTTTTATTCAACCCACTATACCGTTGCTCATTTTAGACCAGAAAAACCTAAATGAAAAGATACAGGTGATGATCCACCTGATCCACTTAATCAGTTTATAAACAGACCAGCCAGGAAAACAAGTCATATACACTAATATTCAATACGTTTCTGCAAGATCACAATATTTATTTCCATCCAGAGTCGCATTATGTTCCATCTAAGATTGTGTCTTGATGATGGGCGAGTTTGACTGCTGCGTAAAGCCTTCTCCCAAAGCTCCTCGATGGGGTGGCCAATCTACTGTATGGGTGAAAATTATGTCTCATGCTTCCTAACTCCCTCTTTCACAATCTGAGGCAGGTGAATCCCGGCATTCCTGGTATTGTCATCTTGGAATATAGTCATGGCATCAGGGAAGAAGAAATCATATTTGATATATAAAACTTTTCAGACCCTTTAAAACTTTCGACATCTTATGTTTCAGACTTATAATATATTTAAACATTTTTTTTCCCTCAAATTCTGCACACAATATACCACAACGACAAAGTAAAAATAAGTGTTTATAGTTTGTTGTTGTTGAAAATATAATATATAATATGAATTTGGCAAAATATGAAGACTGAAATATTCCACTACAATACAAAGCCTACAGTATGTTATCTTCTTCTCCTTTCAGCTGCTCCCTTTAGGGATCTCCACAGCAGGCCATTTGTCTCCATTTACCTCTGTCTACCACATCTTACCTTGTCCATCCAACTTCCTGCAGGTCCGTCCTCACCTCATCGATAAACCTCCTCTTGGGCCTTCCTCTCCTCCTTGTGCCTGGCAGCTCCGTCTCTCCCATTCTCCTCCCGATATACCCCTCAAACACCCCTCACCCCCTCCTCCCACCACCACCATCTTAATCTGGCCTTTCTAGCTTTGTCCTCAAATCATCATACCTGCACTGTCCCTCTAATATACTCATTTCTAATCCTATCCACTCCCATAAGCAAATCACAGCATCTTCAGCTCTGCCACCTCCATTTAATTCCTTGAGATGCTTCTACAAATTGCCTAGAGTCCACGTGTGCCTAAGTGGCTTTATTGGACATAACTAAGGAAAGTTACACACATGTCTATATAAGGTCTCTGATCTTCTACTGAAATTAGGGAGGAGTGATTGTGTACAAGATAAAGGGAGATGTGGAAATGAGCTATCTTGGAGGAGAACTTGAAAATAAAGATTAATAAATCTATTTCTGAGATTAGACCATCTGTGTGTATAAGAGAGAGAGAGAGAGAGAGACAGAGAGAGAGAGAGAGAGAGAGAGAGAGAGAGACAGAGAGAGAGAGAAAGAGAGAGAGAGAGAGAGAGAGAGACAGAGAGAGAGAGAGAGAGAGAGAGAGAGAAGCCCTCGAGAGAAGCAGGGAAGCAAAGCAATATCCTTTTTTTTTTTTGTTTTTTTTTTGCTGAGCTGGTTCAAAGCTAAATTACTTTTCTTCTTCTGTCCTCTTCACCACCCTGGCTGTCTTTCTTCTCCCTTCTTTTCTTCATCTTTTCTTATTTATTTTCTCATTGCTTTGCTCTGCATTCAAAGTCTTTAGGGCTTCATTTGTATGTTTATCTCCTTTCTACATCTGGCTAAGTTTTATGCACACCATTGCCCTCCTCCCTCAGAGAGAGAGAGAGAGAAGAGACGGAGACAGGGAAAGAATGATATGGAGAGAGACACAAAATGTCAGGGAAAATAAAGGGAAAGGGAGAAACACTGACGAACAGAGAGAATAAGACAGGAAAAATAGAAAGGAAAATGATTGGAAAGTGAAAGAATGAGCATGGATCAGAAACTATATGCAGATAAGAGAAATAGAGAGAGAGAAATAAATAAATAATCACAGAGAGAAGAGAGAAATGGACAGAATAGAAGAGCAGGATCAATCAGGATAGATAGATAGATAGATAGATAGATAGATAGATAGATAGATAGATAGATAGATAGATAGATAGATAGATAGAGCAAAATAAGACAATAGAAAGAGGAACATAGAGATACAGAGAGAAAGAATTAGAGCGTCATAATTAGTCTCTCTCTCACACACACTCTCTCTTTCTCTCTTTTCACCTTCGTTCTTGTCATTGCAGGAGATTTTGCTTTTTCAATTACACCGTGCCTACAAGAAGAACTCAATAAAGGATTATTGCACTGTTTAATGGCTGCACCGCGCACATGTCAGCGACTTTGCCTATTACAGTCTAACAGGAGCCCACGTGTGCAGGCAGGACATGTTATTACAACACTGATGCCTGTAAAGAGAATAAAGTTAATATGCAAATTAGCCACACTCATATAATAGCATGCAGTGTTTTGCTGAGAGAGGGAAAGGAAACGGAAAAAACATGAATACACTGTAGAAATGGCTCGTGCCTGAGCTATGAGATCACATCACAGTGCAGCAGTTCACAACCGTGTAACTCCTGACCGTTTACACTGAACACGTCGCCTCAGCATGAAGACGCTGCTGCTGTAATCATGAGGACGCTGCTGATACTCATCCCAGGACGCCGTTCACATCAAATAAGCTTCGATCAAATGTTCACTATACCAAACCGTTATCACATAATTCTTTAAAAAAAAAAAAAAATTTTTTTAATCTTTAGTGACCATGATTAAGCCCCGCCCCTTTAGACAAACGCATGATTTATTCACATTAGAAATGGAAATGTGAAGTCTAAAAGAAAAAGCATTTGGAATGGATGTCATTGCAGCTCAGAGAAATTTAAAGTGATCCGGCGGCTGCGATCTCAACAGGGAAAAATGTTGCCGTAAGGTGACAGAGTGCTTACAGTACCACCACCGCTGACTGTGAACATTGAACATGTTGCATCAGGAACGGCGTCCAGTATAATGCCGTGACAGGAGCAGCCGAAAGACAAAGAACATTGTTTATTTATTTATTTATTTATTTATTTATTATTGCATTACATTATGTGTTCTTTTGTTTTAGAAGCTTGGGAACCTTGCTGTAAGATGTCTTAAAGCTCCAACCATTTTAGCCACTTTTTGTTTCCCTTTTTAAAAAAGAAAAAAGAAAAAAAAAGGAAGAAAAACGTATAAAGGATTCAGGATTGCACAGTATATTATGACGTCCATTTTTTCAGCACAACCTACTGTAGGCAATATGATAAAAATGAACTAAAATTCAGTTTTGCACAAAACCATACAAACAAGACTGAGCAAAGAATTTTAAAACAATGGGTCATACAGTATAGGCAGAGAAATGGCGCAGGTACACATGTTTTTACAGGTTTTTATTGTCGTTTTTGGTTGTTTAAAAAAATCCTGAGCTCATTTTAAGAGTTCTACATTTTTGCAACATCATTCCCACATTCTGTAGTGGTAAAATTTACCCCTTATTAAAATGTCTTTTTGATATCTTTCCTCTTAACTGATATGTCCAAACACCAAAACACACAGTTTGAAGTCTGAAGCCTCCCACGCGCATCGGCACGGCTTTCACTTCAGCACATATTACATTATCGTCATTGACCTATGCTGTGTTGCCGACACATACAGTATCTGTGCCGCTTGAGTTTAAAGATTAATAATCCATCTTCTGTGTAATTATTAATATATCTATTGTGTGTCTTCGCATCCTTACACCAAACACACACTTCACCAGGACATCTGTAATATTTACTAGTTACTCAAGGAAAGTCTTTCTACCTTTCACTCAAAGGGCAGTGAATTCCCATGACGAATACTGTACACTCCGATCAAGGGGTTTCACACCCCGTGTGTCCAAATTAAATGATCATGGAGATGAATTTGATTTGATGTAGCTGATCAGGATTAGTCACTAGAAATGACATTTTGGTTAAAAATCCACATTCAGATGGGCCTCCGAGTGGCGCAGTGGTTAAAGCGCTCGCCCTATCATCCGGAGATCGCCAGTTCGAATCCTTACAGGGTGATCCTGTAACCTCTCGCAGCCGGAGGTCGAGAGAGAGCTGATTGGCCGAGCTCCCTCAGAGGAGGAGTCAGGGGCGTCTGTGAGCTCGCGCAATGCAGGGAGAGGATAGCGCTGTCCTCCGAGTGTGTTACGCCGCCCCCAACGGTGCGCGAGCGAGCAGTTCGAAAAGGCGTCACATGGTTCGGAGGAAACACGTGATAGTCTTCACCCTCTCGGCTGAGTGGTAGTAGTAGCCTTAATGTGGGAGCCCCCTAGTGACGGGGAGGAATTGGACACGACTAAATTAGGGGAGAAAATGGGGAAGAAAAAAAAATCCACGTTCACTTGACTACGAATAAGATAAGTCTAGCAAATGATTTCTAACACATTTGTATTAACACAAGCAAACATCAGTTTGCACTGTAAAATGTTTATATTTCATCATCATCATCATCATCATCATGATGATGATGCACTGATGTTTACCAACCTTTGCACTGAAAGTGATCCAGGGAGAGTAAAAGATTCTTCCAGAACAGTGGAAGTCATGACCGCTTTCAGCTTTAAACCTAAACCGTTTCACTCATCTGCCTTCACCGAGCTCTTTATTACAGTCAGGCCCGGAGTGGATCCCAGGAATTCACCCTGCATGAGAACAGTGAAGTACAATGCTTGTAGTAAGAGACCTGTGTAGGAATTTGTGGGTAAAAGAAAGAAAAGAATTAAAGGGAAAGGAAGAGCTGCCTTTAATATTTTATAACAGAAGCAATGCTGGAGTGCTGAAACAGAGTGCAGATGGAGAGGAAGCTGCCAAGCTTATAGCAGGGTGTCTTGGGAGCTGAAACAGTGTGTGTGTGTGTGTGTGTGTGTGTGTGTGTGTGTGTGTGTGTGTGTGTGTGTGTGTGTGTGTGTGTGTGTGCGTGTGTGTGTGTGTGTGTGTGTGTGTGTGTGTGTCATTGCCGCTCACATCTTAAGCATTACTTTGCTGTTAATTAGTCTCAGACTTCTGACCAGAAACACTCCACGTGTCACAGTTTAACAGACGATAACTTCACGACATCGTCACATTTGTGATTCGATCAATAACTGTGCTTAAAGAGCCATGTGCTTGCGAGCTTTTATTTGATTGGTGGTGTTTTGTAAATATTTATTGAAACAACAATTGAACGCCATTATAAAACATATACTATTGAAACATTTATAACTTGCAAATAAATCATTGCATAATAATAAGAATAATAAGAAGATGAATTGGTTGAAGATGTACGATTGAAGATTTGTGTATTTTTTACATATTACTAGTGTAACTGTAAATGATTGTGTCCTGTTAATATGTTGTCGTCCCGTTTTCAAGCTCCATTCTTTCACACTCCAGTCAGACGCAGCGATTGACTGGATCATTGATTTTCATTCCCCTTTCCGGTGAAGTGAAGATCCGCTGTTCACTCGTTCCCTACACCGACTGCAGTTCCCTTTGAACTGATTATTTATCGCTCCCTGTGGTTTGGAATCACACTTAACATGGCTGAACACCCTTCGCAGGATACTTCAGGCCGATCGGAACGGCACCTGACTTATTGGTCATCATGGTATTATGACTTAAAGGTACCATGAGCTAATACCGTCTCTGTACTTTTGATGTTGTTGGTTTTTCGGCTGCTCCCAGCAAAGGGGTGTCACAGTGGACCATCAGATCTGCACACAACTTGGCACAGGATTTAAGCCGGATACCCTTCCTGTATTGGGATTGGGTCCATCCGGTGGATGGAGTTTCCACATGCCAGGCTAGAAACCCGCAGCTGAGACACCAATGCTCAAGCTCAGCTTTTTAAAATACTTAAGTAAGTATTTTACACTTTTGTTCATGAAGAACTTGTGAATGGAAGAAGTTTACTTTTACCTGAGTAATATTTTACCTATAGCGGATGGCTACTTTAACTGAAGTGCAGGACTTGTGTACTTTGCCCAACACCCTTTAATTTATCATAAATAAAATGCATTTATTAGGTAAAGTATTTTTTATAATATAAAGAGCATGATCATCTGAATTTGTCGAAATGACAAAAATTATTCCTAAAAGTAATTTAAAACATGACCCAAAATTTGAGTTCGAATCTTCTCCCATTCACTAGCATGGTGGTAGCAGGACGCTACAAAATGGTGTGATCTGGAATTTAAAGAATCACGTGCATGTGACTGCTGACGCTTTTACGCCTTGTTGTTGACTATGCCTACACGTACACACACATGATGGCTGCCGTGCATATCCTGCGCTCATCTGGTGAGTGACTTGTGCACGTCGTCAGGAATTAATGCAACGTGCCCACAGGATGCAATAAGCATGCAAAACCGTACGGCAGTGTGATCAACAGACTCTACAAGTTTCAAGACGGAGTTGTGTGACCAGCTCTACAGCTACACCCACCTGTATGATCCGTCTTTATCGTTCCACAACCACAAATATGCACGTCAGAGCAGTTGGCTGGAGGACCTAAGACGTCTTAAACGTCAACACGGAAACTAAATTCTGAGTGTCATCACGGTTCTTTACTTCATACTAAAGGATTTGATTGAATTCTACCTGGAATCTACAGACGTAGAAAGTCGGCATGTACAGTATGTGAACAAACTCAGTACGTCCCTCGACATATGAATGAGTTCCTCATGAACTTACAATTTGTTTTTGAAGTCCTGGACACTAACACAATCAGCTATACCCAACATGTTCCATGATCGTGTCCTTGTCCTTTAGAATTAAAAGAACAAGCGACATCTGCCATCTTTCCACCTCGCTCCGTTCTCTCCATTATCTTCTCTTCATTATTGCTTGGCATGTCTTAGCAGTAGCAGGTCCGTCTCTGCTGCTTTTACGCTCCCTTCTGGACATCCTGGGATGCGCACGGTATATGCATGTGACTATAGTACGCCAGGCATGTGATCTACCTTCCGCGGTTCGTAACTCGAATGTTCGTATGTAGAGGACTTACTGCATGCTGTCACTCGACTATGAAAGTGCGTTGTTTAACAGCAAGTACAGTATTTTTCAGCCAGTTGGGGGCGATCTAAAGAACGCAAAAAAAAAAAATCTATATCAGGAATTGTCAAAAGACATTTTTGACCCTGCTTGAGATTTTGAAATGCAGTCAACGAGTAAAAAGCATCACAGCAGCATGTAGGTTTTCCGAAGGTGGACTGAGAGGTTCACATGTGGTTCATGCCTCCTCATATAATGAATCATAAAGTCCAAAAATATGCTGAATTCCTCGTTAAGTGTTGATGTGGATGGATTTCAAGTGTCACTACTGGCAAACTCGTAAAAAACCTCTCATACAGGGGGATCCAATGTCTAAATAATACACTCGGATCGACACTAAACCCAAAGGTAAATCTGACCCGACACACTACTGTGGATGATAAATCGATAAATGAGTGACTGGATGGATGGAGAAATTAATTAATTCATTAATTAATTAATTAATTAGTACTTTTGTGAAAAGTTACAGGCAACACATTTTGGCGGAAGTGTTTTACAGTTTTCTCTGTGTGTATCTGAGAGACAATTCATTAGAGGGTTGTGTACTGCAGCAACCTGTATGTGTGTGTGTGTGTGTGTGTGTGTGTACATTATCCTGCAGTGTATGAGCATTTCATGGGCTGTAAATCCAGCCCCTGCTGCACTGCCTTCATCTCTCACTGCAGAGAAAAAGGCAGAGGCTGCAGTTAAACAGCTGTTCGACATCATCTAACCACTGGCTAACCTCAACATCCTGACTCTGAACCCTACCATCACCTTCTACACAAACATTCTCCTTGGGTTAATCCGGTTGGAGAATGCTGCAGTGTTTATCACGCCATCAACATCTTTCTGTAGGAGAAACTGTGTGTGGAATTCATACGGCAATAAAAATGACTGATCTCTCTCGTCATATAGCCGAGCAGTAATCTTGGCCATGAAGCGCTGATTTCATTACGGAGTTTAAACAGAAACACGCAGGCTCTTTAAAGTGGAGTTTAAGTAAAAATCCAACATTCTTCTAAGTCTCTCCTCAAATGAAGGCGTTATTACTGAACGCTTAGGCGTATTTAAGAATTTATTGCCTGGCACGAGCTGAAAGCGGAGAGAAATTACAGTGAAAGAGTTCAGTATGCTGCTTCATTACATCACGCTGTTGTTGATTATTTTCCCAGAACAGAACGAGTGAGTGGTTTATTGTTAATTTAATATACGATATTTTTGACCAAGGGCTTTATGAAGCATGATGATGAAAGGAAAAAAAAATGTCTTATGTAAGCGAAAGATTTTAGGTGAACATCCAGATACTTTGACAAAAGACAAAAAACAAAAAAAATAATAATTACACATTTATTTTTAAGGTTAATTTAAATTAATACTGTCAATCAATTAAAAATGTGATCTAGTTAATCACGTTTATTAATAATAATAATAATAATAATTTGTATTTATATAGCGCCTTTCCAGAGCTCAAGGACACTTGAGTGTAGACAAAAAAGGGGGGAGACAAACAGCCATTGAAGTACTGAAATAGTCCAAGGAATAAATTAAGGTTAAGTGAGGGTTAATGTCTATTTATTTCATATTTTACTTAACTTACATGTCTTTTATAAATGTATTGATTGTTTTTATATGATTATAGTTCTGGAAATTGGTAATGTTGGTAATAATTTTTGGGAGGCTGGAACGGATTATCTGTATTTACATTATTTCCGTAAACCTCCAGATTAAATTTGTATGCCGAGGTTCTCTGCGTTTCGGCACTGTACTCATATTTACTTGTCTTATCAATGTGCAATGTTGGAATAAAGAAATGCACAACAAAATGCGTAGAGGAGACTTAGAGGAGATTATGCCGTTTTAAAACGTCTCAAACATTAAACAATGTTAAACTAAAATCTCTCGAATGATAAGCACCTTTATAGTGTGAGCGTGTGCGCGCTGTCTGCTCCTACAGCGTTGACCATGTCTGTTATCTCCTGTACCACTTGGCAAGGACACGCTTCAGAAAAATGTCTTTTATGTCATTCAAACAGTAAGTGCAATAAAAGTAGCTTCTGCCAGACGTCTCGATTTCAGAGTATTTTTCATTGTCTTACAATCTAATGTACTCTTGTAAAAATCGTTCCCCTTGAAGGCAACTCAGGCACATAACTTCGGTTTTATCTAAACGTTCATCTAGATGCTTTTTCTAATGAAGCTCGCCGTTCAGCACACCTGGCGCCGTTTCTAGTGATGTTATTGGGACACAGAAGCTCACAGAAAGCTTGTATCGAGCAGAAGGGGGTGTGTCCAAATGAGTCACGTGACCAATAATAAACAAAGTCTTGCGTTTGCCGGGATCACGTGACCAATTCAAGGCTCGTTCACTCCTTCAGTTAATTCTTTTCAAAGATTCAGTTTTGTTAATTATGTGCATAAACATTTCCTTGACCGGTGCAGCTGCATATTAATTGTCCTGTTTGTGATGTTACGATCTAGTTGCTGCACAACATTTGTCAGGACAACGAGGCCTTGATTGAAGCTTCATGAATGAACCCTTTTGGTGAAACGATTGGCTGGGAGCCTCGACACCTACATGAGGCGTCTTCTGGCCATCACGAGCTGTTTGCTCAGTCATCTTGTTATCCGCGTTAAACGTGCCGTCACTGCAATTATGGAATGCCACTAGGGTCAAACGTCAAATTTCTATTTGTCACATACACAACCATGCACAGTATGATACACAGTGAAATGCTTACGCGACTCTTTGTGACTTTGAAAAGAAAAAAGGAAGTAAGGAGGCATAAATGCTTAAAGGAAAGAATAAAAAAATCTACAATTTTTTGTTACAATAAAATAAAATAGAATAAAGTGTGAGGTGGAAATATGTAAACTATGTTTAAAAAAGTAAGAACCGTATAAATAAACTGCATTAAGCACTGAATGTGCAGAGTGCAGGCAGCAGCAGTAGGGCGTGGTCATGGAGCGTGAAATAGAATGAAATAGAATGATGAGCCGCGGTGATATCGTCCGTCTTTGAAGTGCAGTAGTGTAAAAGTATTCAAGTCAAGTCAAGTCGGCTTTTATTGTCATTCCAACCATATACAGTTAGTACACAGTGAAACGAAACAACGTTCCTCCAGGACCAGGGTGCTACATACATGCAACGACATAAATTTAACAACACACATTTTTACATTTTTAAGTTAACTTAAAAAAAAATACCAAATTCTATACAAAAAATACACAATAGACAAAAAAAAGTGCAAACAAAGAGCTACGTGACAAACACAACAATGGAACACGTAACAACGGTCATTTTGTTTGTAAATAAACACCGGAATGTGTAAACATATATGTTTGTGTGTTCAGTCCTTCAGTCCTGTGCAAATGTTCAGTGGATGCTCAGTGTTTTCCAACACGTGTGTGAAGGTGTGAAGGAAATGTAGCGAGTCCAGTCAGTTGAGATCTACGCGGAGTTCTGTTTGAGTCCTCGGTCATATGCTTAGTCATTTGCTTAAAAAAATATAGTAGCATTAAAATTTCTAGATCGGTCACATGCATTAACACGTTAATATTGACAGCCGTAATACAAACCCGATGATGCTTATGTTTATTTATCTTATAACTAAATTAGGCATTTTAATACGTTGGGACGTTCATGTTTAAGTTTCGCAATGTTTGTGTTCAATCAGTGCGAAAAAGACATTTCCACTCAGATTGTTCTCCGCATAATCAGGCTTTATCAAGGCGTCTCTCAAGGTAAGTTTTTCGACAATCAGCTTCGATTCCTCTGATCGCAATTCAGTCCAATTTCTGAGAAATTCACACCATTAAGCATCCATTAACAGTTCTGAGTCACGAACTCACTGCGTTTTTGGACGGAGCACATTAACGAAAAACACTCACACGAACAAACGAGCAGAAAAACAGGAATGTCAGCATGGAGATGTCGGAGCATCACCGGAAACATGCACACACACACACACACACACACACACACACAGAGTGCCTGACCTGACTAAACACACCTGCCTGGGACCACTCATCCCCGGTGTATTTGCCTGTCAGTGAACCCTTTTAGACCGTCATTAAGGGCTGCAGACAGACTCCATCAGCCACACACACACACACACACACACACACACACACACACACACACACAGTTTCTCCTGTCAGTCAGAAAACACTTCACCGTGACATCATGTACAGAGATGATAAAGTGCAGCTGAAGATTTTAGGAAAGGTTAAAAGCTTTAACTGGAAGAAAAGTCAATGAACTCAGATCGTTGGTGAATTCAAGATGTCCTTACGAATAGCAGAGACCACTGGTGTGACATCAGACAGTAAACTAGTAAATATTCCATCCTGATGCTGTGGATAGTTGTTAAATTTACCACCATCTCTCTCTCTCTCTCTAGTTCTGTGTCTATAGTCCAGTGCCTTGACCACTGAGCTCCGCCTGTCCCTATCCACTTTGTTTGAAGCACCAGGGCTGTTTGAAGATTCAGTGAGTGGAACGCGTGATCCTTGCGGAAGAGATGCATCTGTCTGCGGGAACTGCAGACACACTCATTCACCAACACCACTTCATATAAGTGCATTAGTGTAGCAGCAGATTATATAGAGAAATAAAGCGAGTTTTTACCCTCAGAACTGTCCAGTGCAATCAAAGGTCCCAGTTTGACTTAAACAAACGTCATATGTGGATACACCCATATTTAAGCGTTAGCACGTCATCTCTTGCTGCGGAATTACACAATTATTGCATTCAAACAGCCGCAATTCTGAGTTAATAAAAGAAATGTGTGCTCATGTGACTATATGTTAATTATAAATCATATTATTTAAGCTAACTAAAATGAGTCATCTGTACACACACACACACACACACACACACACACACACACAGACAGACAGGAGGGAAGGGCATGGATATTTAAAGGCATAGTGAGTGAGTGCAGTCAGATCATATTAGTGTAACTTTGCTCACTGAACATTCCTGAAAGTGTTAGATGCAGTGCAACACACATCGCGTACGTTCAATAAAATTCTTAATAAAGCAATAATAATTTTAAAAAAACATTCCACATAAATTCCTGTCTGTCATTAAAGAATGTAACATCTTCACTAACATAACTGTTTTGCCATTTAGACTTCAACATTTAATAAAAAATAAAAATAAAAATCCATAATTATTTTCTTAAATGAGTAACAGCACTGAAAGTAGCATGGCTGGGTTTTTTGTTTATTTGTTTTTGTTTGTTTGTTTGTTTGTTTGTTTGTTTTGTTTTGTTTTTTGCTTCTTTTTCTTTAGTTAGCGTCCATGCTGATGATATGATTACATTAAGGATGTTCTAATGAATTCCTAAATATGAATATATCTTTCATTCATTAATTGCTTCCAAACTATAAGTTATGTAAACGGGCTGTACGTTCAAAATGACATCATCAGTCAAAATCTCATCCTTATAGAAAAGTAGCATTAGTATGCGTCGTTCACAGGAGAAAAGGTTTAAAAGTTTAAAGCTAAAAATAATCTGATGAGCATCAATGTAGTGTGATATTATTATTATTATTATTATTATTATTATTATTATTATTATTATTATTATTTGAGGTTGAAGTCCACGTCCATGTCTGTGTGTCTCTCTGTACAGCAGAACTCTCTGTCTCACTTATTAATACACAGGAATCACATTCTGTAAGGTCGAGTATCTGACGCCTTGTTTACACTGAGTTGTACTTCTCTCGTTCTCTGGTCGGTAATCGGAGAGTGAATCGTTATATTCGTTCCAAAAAGCGATAGATACTGTGCACTATCATTTCGTTTTCACTTATGGTGCTTCACGCAGGTATCTAAGTAGTTTAGTATTAGTCTAAAAGTTTAGTTAATTTCTGTTCAGCCAGTTTGGCGTGATTCTGTGACAAAATCTCTCTGGACAGACATACAGACAAACAGACACAATTTTTTTTCTGAGACATTGAAGGTTTTGGGTCCTTCAATGTATGGAATGTAAAGATATTATTGAAAGAGCGAGTTCTGACCCAATGTACAGTTCTGACCCAAATAAAAACCTTTCTTTTATTTATAAAGATAGTTGCAAAAAAGCAATCATTAACAGGTCTTCAATTTTTTCGCCTTTTAATCTTCCCTTGTCCTGGTCTGGAATATTTCCAAAGATTGAGAGTGAATGTGTTCCGTGATCAGGGTTGAGTGACAAAATAGTGTACAGTATAATGTCTATTTTATTTCTTATAAGGAGGTTTTTAATCACATGATCATACATCATAAACAGACAAACAATATAATATTTGAAGTATTTAATGGTTTGTTGGAAAATCTGTAAAATGTACATTCTGTGGGTTTTTGTAAAAGTAACCTCACCAATATATAAAGTTTAAAAGTGATGCAGTTTCACCTTTTCCCCCATGATTTCCATTTTGTTTTCAGACGAGATCATGATGGACCAACGGCGGGACTGCACTGCTCCTTCTCCCAAAGCTGCACTTTAGTCTTTAGTGTTCGATAAAACACCCTGACTCAGCACTCGCGAGGCCAGGAGGACATTTCAAAGAAGTATAATTAGCTTCCAGTCTCCAGGTTTGTCCAGGAGCCTGTTTACATGAAGGTGACGGACTAAATGAAAACCAGGTGGAGAAGCTCACTGAGAACCTTGTGAAGGATCACGTGTCAGCTTCATTTGCCAAACAAAGTAAAAGAGAAAAAATCTTTTACTTGAATAAATAAATTTCGTAGTTTTTATCCACTTACATTTACATTTAATTAACCATCTTTGTTCTCGTTCTCGTAGAGGTTAATAAGACAAAAAATTAATTTTGTTATGCATAAGAAGTGCAAAATCCTCTGTTCTGAAAATGTCAAATAAAATGTAGAATTACAGCTTAAAAACAAAGTCATAATTAATCATTGAAGACACGGATTTGTTACAAGGTTGAGAGAAAGAAATCTTTTTTTTTTTAATTCTTTTTTTTTTACCTTTTTTCATTGCATTCAAGACAATCATAATTATTTTGCGTATACAGTGTGTGTGTATCCATCTTCATAGCTGCGGCACAGGAGCCCACATGTATAGATCATTTACCTTCTCTAATTTATCTCCTGCTTTTTAAAATCTTTTTCTAATTCTCCTTCTATCCGCGACCGATGCATTTTGCTGTGCTGTTACATAAGGTTTTTTTTAAGCTACTTATCACCGTCCTGTTTGTCTCAAGCGGCGGAGACTGCATTCTAATAAAACTTCATTTATCTCTCTCGCCTCTGGATCGCTCTGGTTTCGGCTAATTACACTGCGTACACGCGGAAACAGTATTCGTGTTTTTTGTTGTTGTTGTTGTTGTTGTTTTTTATAAAAAGGAGTTTAAAATGGCTTTGGCTCTGCGGATGAGCTCCCGAACGCATTTCATAATCAGTCTCGTTATTAAAGCCGCTCATTCTGCTCTTCTGTACAACCATCCTCGAAAAAACCCATTAGGCCTATGGTTTTAATTAAAATCATCCCTCTTGTCTTTGTGATGTTTGTTTCATGCCTACTCCTACACAGAAGAAAAATATGGCACTTGCACGGTGGGGGGTATCAGGAGGAAGGAAAAAAAATACAGACAGTGTGAAAATCCCTTGTGTAATTTTTAGAAAGTCTGTAACGCACAAACAATACGTTGCTAGGAGGAAGCGAGGAAACTGAGATGCGGGCCGAGCTCGTGCTGATCGTCTCCGTCCGGGATCCTGTGCGGTTATTTACTTTAGAGTATAATGATGAGGAAAAACTTAATAAAAAAATTAATTTTATTATTGATTTAAGTGCAAATCCTTTTTAATTAGACGGATCTGATCATCACAGTCAGAATAAACAGACAGATGAGAGTCAAAGAAAAAAAACATTGGTAATCCTCTCGGCTAAAGGAAATAATCTGTCCAAGACTCGAGAAAAACTGAACCATGAGTAACGGCAAAAGCAGAAGAAAACTACCACGAATGATTGTGTTACAGTAGGAGTATACGGTTCATAAAATGTCGTTTGATGTTCAGTTCAAAACACTGATAACAAACAAAACAAAAAAAAAAACACTGATCAGATGGCTAATCCTGCAAGAAGGTTAAAAAAAAAACAGGTTTTGTTTATCAGTTAAAACTCGTTCCTTTCGATGTTGCAAATGATTCTTAACTAACATCTAGAAATCTCAAATACAATAAAATAGTTGCTAATTTAATACAAGCAATGTTAGAAGTTTGTTAGGATGAGACCAGAAGTAAGTTAGCGAGTTAGCAATAATTAAGTACCGCTGGCAGAGCTTTAAGCTAGCTGGACTCCTAGAAGTTCAGCTTCTCTGAACTCTCACTACTATCTGGTCATGAAGACGTGCTCCCGGTTCAACCTGGTCCAGAGAAAAACAAAAGCACATCCTGTTAAAAATCGGTCGTGAAGAGGGATTTCTGGTTCATAATGGGTTGGAAGATGAAAACTGGTCAAAAGCTGGGAGCTTCAGGTCAGGATGTTTGGGTAAAGTTATCTGAGAACTCGGACTCCTGTTTGGAACTCGAGCACATCGAGTCTCAGATTAAAACTGGTTAAAAGATGTTGAAACTGGTTGAAATGATTCAGAAAATAAGATTTTGACCAAATACATCTTGGTGAAAAAAAGGCTTCTGGGTTAAATTGGCTATGAGGAGTTTTTACTGGTTCACACAGAGCTTCTGGTTAAAACTACTGAAGACACCCTGACATCAGGAAGCTCTGGGTCAAAGTATAGGAGCGTAAAAAAATAACTTTTTAAAAAACCTAATTAATATGATTTTCACTCAACACCATCTCTCACTTTCTCTTTCTCTTTCACACACACACACATCACAATGTAAACAACTCAAAACATACAACAGCCCAGCCCATCATCTAAAACTCCTAAAACTCGTCACATGTCTATTTCTGTCGCCTTCCCCAGGCAGCCAGTGTCCAATCCAGCAGCGCTGTCAGCTCACATCTCTGTACATCACACACTTCAATATCGATTAACTGGACCTTGACAAGCAAAAAAAAAAGTGAAAGAAGAGAGAAGGGAAGAGCACATAGACATGGGGGCACAAAAGATAGATAGATGGATAGATAAACACAATGCCGTGCCAAAAAAAATAATAAAAATCACACTCTAACGCTTTTTTATGGAGCGCCTTTAGCTTTGATTGCATCATGCTTATGTTATGCAACATCACAATATTTATTTTCATCCAAAGTCGCATTAATTTTTGGTTGAGGACAAACCACTTTGTATAGTCTTCTTCAGCAAACCCAGCTGTAGGGTTAATATGTCGCGTGCCATCAGGGAAGATGTGATGCGCTGATGATTCAGTACATTCAGGTGGTCATGTGACTTCATTTTATCTCCATATAATAATAGAAAAATATTTTAAAAAATAAGAAAGGATTAGAAGAAAGAACAGGAAAACAGAGAGTATGAGAAAGGAGATTCAGGAAAGGGAAAAAAAACTCAAAGTCACCAGGATAAAAAAAATCATAAAAATCGAGAAAATATGAAATATGTAGAAAAATTGACCAAGAAAAAGAGGAATGGATCGACAGGGATAAGAAAGAGAAGGCGGTGAAAATTAAATATAAGAGACAGAAAATGACATTAAGATAGATAGAAAAATGGATAAGGGCAGATAAAAAAGGAAAGAAGTAGCAAGCAAGGGATAGAGAAAAAAGATAAGGAAAGTGTATAGTCCCAGAGAGCAAAGAGAAAGAGAAAGACAAGAAGATAAACAAATAAAGGGGAAAAAGAGAAAAAGTTAAAGAGAGAAATACAGAATGAGAAAAGGAAACTGGTATTGCAATTAAATAGTGAATCTAATGGAAATGAAGAGAGAGAGAGAGAGAGAGAGAGAGAGAGAGAGAGAGAGAGAGAGATGAGGGAGGAGTGAGAGCGTTTAGTCGGCGAGTGTTCATCGGTGCTGCAGGATCTTACAGCAGCGCAGCATCTCTGCAGCAAACGGGACTCACACACACACACACACACACACACACAAATCCAAAAAGGGGGGAAAAAGGCAACAACAACAAAGAAGGAGAATCTTCAGTGTCAGTGAAGCAGCGTCTCCGCCTTTACATCTCGTCGCTCTGTATTTAAATCATCACCTGTTTCTTCAGAAGGCAACTTCTCCTGCTCCAAGTTTACAAGCTGCTCGAAGACGGTGTGTGTGTGTGTGTGTGTGTGTGTGTGTGTGTGTGCGTGTGTGTGTGTGTGTGTGTGTGTGTGTGTGTGTGCTATAGGACATTAGACTTCATTTGGACATCACTGTTTCATCCACCTGGACTTTACTTGAGACTCTGAATAATCAAAATAACTGATTAACACTATTAGTTATTATTATTATTATTATTATTATTATTATTATTATTTTAATGCACTGTGGGAGGAAAACCTGCAGCCTGATGTCACTTCTGCAGCTTGTAGCTACCACTCATCCGTGACGCCTCTCTCTCTTACACACACATCCCACACCGCGCACACACACACACACACACACACACACACACACACACACACACACACACACACACACACACACACACACACACACACTGCTTGGGTCCTTCCTCGCTATGGCCGGATGTACCAGCCGCTGCAGACAGGGGGTTGCGAAGCTCTTCCAGTCCTTCCACAGACTCGTCTCAGGGACACTGGCTAAAGGTAGGACACGTTCTAAACAAAAACAAAAAAAAAATTTTTTACAATAACGGTTACATTTTTTATCTCATTTGCCTTCTAATTTGAATTGAAATGAAAAGAAAGTTTTTATAAAAACATTTTCCCATACTTTGATTACTTCTTCTTTCTTAAAACACTTTCATTCCTGTGTAAGAACACACTCAGTGAGTTGTGCTGATATAGTAGCAATCATGTGTATTAGAGCAGCTATAAACAGTCGTACTCTCTTTCTTTCTCTCTATTCAAATCATTAAAGCAAAAAAAAAAAAAACTCAGTTTGTTGTTTTACCAAGAAATATGAAAGCTGTGTAAACTCCCCTGTCCTGAAGATGGTGGAAAGGTTAGAGCTTGACCTCTGACACTGGAGACTCCTTCCAAACAGGTTACAGAAACTCTCTTTAGAGAAAATCACTAGTGCATGGACACCATCAGTGTAGAAAGTTTTCTCAGAGTCATGATCGGACCGACTGAAACGCTTTACATCTGAAACGCTTTACATCTGAAACGCTTTACATCTGAAACGCTTTAAATCTGAAACGCTTTACATCTGAAACGCTTTAAATCTGAAACGCTTTACATCTGAAACGCTTTACATCTGAAACGCTTTAAATCTGAAACGCTTTACATCTGAAACGCTTTAAATCTGAAACGCTTTACATCTGAAGCGCTCTACATCTGAAACGCTTTACATCTGAAACGCTTTACATCTGAAACGCTTTACATCTGAAACGCTCTACATCTGAAACGCTCTACATCTGAAACGCTTTAAATCTGAAACGCTTTACATCTGAAACGCTTTAAATCTGAAACGCTTTACATCTGAAGCGCTCTACATCTGAAACGCTTTAAATCTGAAACGCTTTACATCTGAAACGCTCTACATCTGAAACGCTCTACATCTGAAACGCTCTACATCTGAAACGCTTTAAATCTGAAACGCTTTACATCTGAAACGCTCTACATCTGAAACGCTCTACATCTGAAACGCTCTACATCTGAAACGCTTTACATCTGAAACGCTTTACATCTGAAACGCTCTACATCTGAAACGCTCTACATCTGAAACGCTTTAAATCTGAAACGCTTTACATCTGAAACGCTTTACATCTGAAATGCTTTACATCTGAAACGCTTTACATCTGAAACGCTTTAAATCTGAAACGCTTTAAATCTGAAACGCTTTACATCTGAAACGCTGGCCTCCCAGGACCTTTTTGCGGAAATGTCTTGGAGCGCGGTCAGGACTGTACAGGTGGGTGTGGCAATAGCTCCTAGCCGAGTTCCTGTAACGCGCAAGTGGTGTTGGTGAATGAGTGTGCGTACAGTTCACACAGACAGATGCGTCTCTTCCGCAAGAGTCTCATCACTGTACTGTACTTGAAGTCGTCTGTAAATGTCAGTCACTTTTATGCCTTTATTTGCCAGACACTCGTGAAATAAAACTATCACAAAAAATTTACCAGCACATTTTAAACCAATTAGAAAAACCAAACAGTGCTGTGGGAAAAATATTTTCCATGTGTGTGTGTGTGTGTGTGTGTTTTTTCTGCACCTCAGCAGAACTGAATAATGCATTAGATCGTTGCTCAGCAGGCAGAACTTTCTCAGACTTTCACTAACAGACCAATGTGTGGTCCCGATGCCAAGCAAACCAGATCATCATCACTGTGCTAAAGCCACAGTGAGAGCAGAGCTCCGTCGTCATTAAACTCCAGGACCCGCATTCACAAACCTCCTTAAGCCTAAAAGTTGCTCCTAGTGATGAAATTCTAAGAAATCTTAGAGTTAGGGCATTTTCTTAGAATTTCCCCTTCAATTTAGGATTAAATCTTAGTAAAGATAAAAATGATTCACGAAACATCTTAGCCCTAAAAACAGCTCCTAAGGTAAACATTGTTAAGAGTAGAGAGGAGGACTTTTAAGAGGCTTAAGAGTTTCTATAGCAGAGGACAAAATGATGGAAAGGAGAAATATTCTCCAAACACTAAACGTAAAGCTAAAAGTAAACGCTGCTCTTCTGTCCAGTTTGGTTTTCTTGTTCTTTTACTTCCTTCCATCTCTCTTGGATTGTTGGCTACAGACCATCCAAAAGTGCAACTTAAACAGACTGTCCTGTAATCATGTAAACTGTAAAAGCTGAGACATTTTGCTCCCATCAATCTGAAATGGATTACAAGTAATAAAATCAGTATGTTAAATAAATGTGAGAACTTAAATATAGTAACTACTGTGTGGAAATTGGTTGCTTCAAAAGTCGACACATTTTCAACATTTAGCTGTTTAATTATCTTTAAGACATTTAGCCTAGAAACTTTGCATAAAGTAGCCTGTAGTCATGATGATGCAATTTCTTCATATACAAAAAATTATGATTTCACTGTCTGTTCTAATATCATGTGTTCTGTTTTCACAAAAATCACATTTCAAGACCTTTACAGAGGTCAGAGGTTATTTTTTTATTAACCAATCACAGTCCTTGAATTGCTGCGTCATCCCTAGCAACAGGGTCGACCACGCCCCCTCACTAAGATAAAAGTCTTTGTACTTTCCTCACTCAGAGTTGCTCTAAAACGTTTCCTAAATCTTTTTTAGTCTAGGACTCCCAGCTAGGACTTTTTAAGCTAAGATAGGAGCTCTCTGAGAGAATTCTGAGACGCTTTGTGAATACGGGCCCAGTTTGAGAGCAGTTACGGTATGTGAGGAACAACTTCTACAGGCAGTGAGTTACAGAACACGGAGAACATTCATCCCTCAGCTTCTCTACAGTAAATTAGAGCCGTTTCACACTCAGCAGAAACAGTTTTATATACACATCGCCTTAATTACTCTCGTGAAATTTCCTCCACAAGAACTGAAAATGACTTCAATTGAGAATTTATGACTTGAATCTCCTGTACATGAAAACAGTCTGTAATGATGAAGTGATGATTCTTAAAACTATGCATGTAGAAAAAGAAACCAATCAGAAACCAGAGCTCCACAGCAGTGTGGTGTGAGACACTTCGTTATTTTTTGCGGTATTTTTTTAACCCTGTGAATGTGTTTTCGAGAGAGTTCCCTGTTAGTTAGTTTCCTGTAGTATGCAGTGCAGCATGGTGGTGGTAGCATCTTGGGCAGCGTTACCCTCAGGTTCTTGGTTGCTTCATTATCTCTATTTTTTCATCGTTTTTTTCTGCATTACCAGTATACTAATCACCGCCTGATCGTCTGTCATCACCTGCACCTGTTTCTCTCTGGTTCATGCCTTACGTTTAAAAAACATTACGCCTGAATGATTCACTATGGGGCTAAACAAGCAAAACACATTCCTCTGAAACTGCTCAGGTACAGTACTGGACCCGGACTGAAAATAATGTGGGACAAAAATCTGCCAAAAATAAGCACCAAAGAAGTCCTTCAGGAAGCCTGGACAATGATTCCCTGAGACTACACAAAAATACAAGCAATTCTGGCTATTTGGAGGCAAAATATAAAGAAAGATGAGGGTCAGGACTTTTGCACAGCACTGTACGAAGACAAATATATGGTATAGCTATAAAGAAACTGCTGTGTAGGAAATAAATGTTTGGACGTTTAGGACAAAAGGGCTTCATCCGCTGTGTAAGCAAAAATATTGCTGAAACATTAAGTGAAGGTCTTTGCTTGTGTCCAAAGCGTCTTGTTACTCAGAATCATCATATATTATGTGTTTAAACACACACACACACACACACACACACACACACACACACATACGTCACTGATGCTCGCTTATCATCAAACCAGGATTAATAAACACATGACTGAAATTACACTTCCACAATCCTCCTCCCACAGACGTCTCCTCTTTTCTCTTTAAGACGGGACAATTATTATTCTCGTCAGGATAATAATAACTCCGCTCCTGTCGCATGAATTGGTACACACTACTTTATCACTTAAACACAGACCTGACAATTAGGCTAACTAAAATCCCAGGGTGAATAATTATCACTTGTTCACGCATAAGAATCACAGCAGTACATATTTATGACAGGTGTGAGCACTTGTATATCGAATAGCTTATTTAATCAGCCTTGATGTCATCCCTTTTTACCACTGCTCGTGGTCGCCATGGTAGCACAAAACTAGAAAAAAGATGAAGCTCATTTACACGTTCACAACTTTTACAACCCTGGTGGAGTGAGTGTTCAGATCAACAGATTCCTCTGAAACAACAAGGCGCTGTTTTATTATCTACACTGGAGCCTTATGGGTCAGAAACTGTTGATTAATTTTCTCTAACAGCAGACCTGATTGTAATACAGGTTTATGATTGTGTACGTGCTCTAATACTTTGTTGCTTCTATAGTAAATGTGCCATGTATGATTGTTGTTATGATGAACCTTTCTGGGTGGAAGGAGTCTCCAGTGTTAGTGTACCTTGTCTGAGGAGGACATTTACAACTGTTTGTAATGTAAGTGGTATATATAACTAGCTTGTTCAATGGGCATTAAATCTACTTAGCCATTTCTTTGTCATCAAGCGGAGAGTTTATGTATTCCAAAAATTGTGGTTTTGTGAGCAAGTTAGAAATATTATGGATCAAAACTGCTAGAGGACGAATCTCAGTCACTCTTATGAGGAAAATGCTCCTGGCACAAGTTCTTGAAAAGCTTGATTGCGTCCAAACTGTCCAGACTAGACAGAGCGTCTCCATTTTTTCTTTGGAGCAGTCAGGAGGCCCAGCTCCCCGTTTTCATATAAGAGTTGTGCGGTGTTGTGCAAAATTGAGGATGAATCATGAGAGAGGTAACATACTGTATCTCCACCTCAATGCTGGACACCCATCCATGTTCAATGGGGCAAGTTTCGAGGCAATTTGGAAGTTATTTTTGTTTGATATTATTAAATTTGTCAAATTATTATTACTATTTTGGAGTTACAGCCCCAATTGAATTGGCTCCATACATTTTCTAAGGGAAAAACAGTAATTTTGGGGAAACCCTTAGTCCCATGTCTTTGAATGTATTGAATGTTGAACGCTGTTGAAGTAGCTAGACTCCAACAAACATCATAATAATGACAATAATAAAGAACGCTGAGAAGAATATACAGCGTGATTGTTTTGCTCTGCAGGCATAAATGGATAAAACCTTTGAAGTGTCATTCCTTAAATTAAACTTGTATTTTTGGTTCAATTTCTGTGGTGTAAGAGTAAGAAGGCATTGCAAAGCATGCTGTTCGGGAAAAACAATCAACAGATCCTCAGATGTGTGGCAGGTTAAGTGCATTTTGTTAGTCATTTTCCATCACATCTGATGACGATGTTTCCATTCCTCAAGGCGTTGTTCCATTTTCTGCTCTTGCTGTGTTGTTAGCTAGCTAAATCATTTCAATCATAAGTTCACTCAGTAGCTAGTTAACACTTGGTGACTGAGTTTCCTAGTTGCCTAGCAACACCGTTTTCACAGCTCCAACGTGTTGTGTGCTCACCGTCCCATGCCGAAACACCGATTCACTGGGTACGTGGGTGGGTACTGGCAGACCAGGAGAAATCAGAAAAATCATCCTCAGAGAATAAAAGCAAAAATCCAACCCTGACCCTCCCTCACTCTCTCTCTCGCTCTCTTTTTTATTCTTTTTCTCTTCTATCTAAAGCAGCAGCTCTGGGGGGGGGGTTCTGGGTCTGGGTCATTTCTCTGTTCGGTGATGGAACATGTACACAGCGCCAAATAAGTTTCAGCGATAATTATGTAAAAGTACCATTAGCAATGCCATTCACACACTGGCTCGCTGCTCTCAGTCCGTCTCCCTCACTCCATCCTTCCATTTTGGCTCGGCTGGTAAAGGTGTGTGACGAGTAGAACTGCTGTATGAGTGACGAGATGCATGAATATGAGGAAAGCATGTTTGTACCTATTTAAAAAGATTTTTTTAATCTTCAGAATGATCTTTCAGAATGATACGGACTTTTATCCACAGTCATGTGTAAAAGTTAGTGCTCCCCTCAATTAATTTAATGTTTCTGTATGTAAAAGCATAATGCAAATCATGTGCTGTTCTAAGATTAGTCATTCACTTTTTGTATGGATAAGATAACAGATATAACACTCAGAGATGAGCATTAGCGACTCTGAAGCCAAACTAACATGGACATTTTTATATCCCTTAACTTACCGAGTACTGAAGCTCCTTAACTGTTATTTAATTTTTCTTTTTTTTTTTTCGTTAGCTGGTTGCTGGCATGGCCGTGTGCGCTGTGTGGGGCAGGACGCTGTTGCTGGGCAAAAGTCAGGGCAAAGTGGGGGAAAAGATAGATACAGTTATGAACAGTTAGCTATCTTCTGTAGAGTGCGGTGACATAAAGCCTAATGGTAGCTAAGCTCACCTCAGTAATGTCAGGGTGCCTCAGTATAACGATAAGAGGAAACACACCGGCATCACATATATAACGTTAACTGTCTAAAAGACCGCAAGCTGACTGAAACATATTTTATTTAAAACAAATAAGTGTCGCCAGAAGTGTTGTGGTTTGTTCAGATGCAGTTTTGCAAATGGCATTCGTGCTTCCATGTTCTTTTTAGATCGAAGAAGTTTCTCCTGGCAACCCTTTCGAGGAAACCGTACTTGTCCAGTCGTCTTCTAATTGTGCTGTCATGTACTTTAACATGTAACATGCTCAGTGAGGCCTGTAGAGTCTGAGATGTAGCTCTTGTTGAGCATTTCTTTGTGCAGAGCACAGACTGACCTTGGAGTGAGTGTGCAAGGACATCCACACCTGGGAAGATGGGGAACTGTTGAATGCTTTCCACTTCTGTCACTGTAGAATTGGAAATGGTTTTCTAACCCATTCCAGATTGATGTGCAGCAACAATTCCACAATGTCTTTCCCTCTTGGTATTGTGTTACCGCACACCTGCATGCTCCAGGGGTCCGTTCTCCGTACGTCGCTAACTCAGTTAGCTGGATGTGATTGTTGTGGATTTGTCCTGATCTTGGATTGTTTCGTTCTTCGGAGCGAATCTCGCGCTTGCTGTCATAGCAACATGTCCGTAAGCTTAAAGTTGCTCGGGAGCAGGTTTATTTCATGTAAACGGGATTTAGGCTGGGCTCCTGGCGGGTTATGATTGGGTGAAATGGCGAGATCACATCTGATTGGTTAAAGAGCATGACTGACTGACGCGGACTGACTCACGTGGGAAAAGAAAAGTATCTTGCATGAATATATGGATGGATGTATTTAAACATAAATACAGTATATGTATACATGTGTGTGTGTCTGTGGTCATCATTCGTGTGTTAATCTCCGTGTGGGTCTAATCATATGTAACCTTCTATCCCCCGATTGCGTCTATATAAGTGGAGGTCATTTTCTCAAATCCGTCGCAGTCATGTCTTGTCTGCTCTCTTTATGAGAGCAACCGGTTACTGAAGGTGTGAGGATTATACGCAGAGTTTTTCAAATTCCTCGTGTATTCCGTGATAGACAGGATCCTTTAGCACAGCATGACAATATACTTCTTACTATACTTGTTCTTCTACTTCACTTTTACACTGTAAACCCGATTAAGTTGGCAAAACTCTAAATATTTGAGGTCATCAGTTACATAATTTTTTTAAGTAATTTTAAGTAAACAGAACTATCACTATTTGAATTTGTTGCAAATAAAGTAAATTCAATCCAGCGCAGGAATCAAACCCGGGTGTAGGCGCAGCACCTACCACTGAGCCACCAGTGCGCTTTAGATTTAAATTGGTGGAACTTTGAGGTGACACTTACTGTTACTTAAGTACTTATGATTACTTAAATTATCAAATTTGTTCAGCTAACTTTAAATTAATACAAATAGGAATTGAGAGTATATATATATATATATATATATATATATATATATATATATATATATATATATACATATATACACATACATACATACATACACATATAACATGTAACACAGCACTTACGTATTTAATAATTACTTTTTTTTATAAAGATTTAAAATTATCTTTATTAAAGTTTGAAATTCTCCATAACCCTTTAACAAAAGCTTTTGCTCCGCTTGAGAAAAAGAAATTGAGCTGCTCTTTTGGCATTTCGTCAACCAATCGCAGGGGTGGTGATCAGTGTTTCTACTGTCGATGCATATCGCCTTTTAAACAAACGCACGAACGCGCAATAATCCTAGACAACTCAATCCAGCGATACTAATCATCAACAACAGGTGTGTCGAAGAACCGAATTAGCCGCATCGTAATTAGCGCGATGATCTCATCCTAGATGTGTCAATTCATCTCGGATGTGTCAAGCGACGTACGAAGAACGGACCCCAGACCAGCAAAACTGCCAAAACTTTGTTTTTATAGAGGTCTGTAATTAATCAAGGGCTGATGATTAGCAACACCTGACTGCAACTTACCTTCTTAAACCCTGTGGAAGCAGTAAGCGGGTACTTTCACTGGCCATTTGTTTTTGTTTTTATAATAAATAATAGGACAGTGAAAAGAGTTATATGTTATTCCTCTTCTGAGGTTGTATTTTCCTAATACTGAGACCAATATATGCATACAGTGCCCTCCATAATTATTGGCACCCCTGGTTAAAATGTGTTCTTTAGCTTCTAAAGAATTCAGTTTTGTTCTAAGTAACATACGACCACAATGGAAAAAAAGAGGAAATTCCAACCTTTAATTCAAGTGCATTTATTCAGTGGAAAAAAAAAAAAATCCCACATTAAGAAATAATTATTTCTTAGTTAAATCATGGGTGCCACAATTATTAGCACCCCTGATGTTTAATACTTTGTACAACCCCCTTTTGCCAACAAAACAGCACCTAATCTTCTCCTATACTGTTTCAGAAGATTAGAGAACACAGAACGAGGGATCTTCGACCGTTCCTCTTTGCACAATGTCTCTAAATCATCCCGTGACCCGACTCCTCTCCTCTGCACTCTCCTCTTCAGCTCACTCCACGGGTTTTCAATGGGGTTGAGGTCTGGGGACTGAGATGGCCATGGGAGGAGCTTGATTCTGTGTGTGGTGAACCATTTCTGTGTAGATTTGGCCACATGGTTTGGGTCATTATCTTGGTGAAAGATCCAGTAACGACCCATCTTCAGCTTTTGGGCAGAGGCCACCAGATTTTGCTTTAAAATATCCTGGTATTTCAAAGCATTCATGATGCCATGCACCCTAACAAGGTTCCCAGGGCCTCTGGAAGAGAAACAGCCCCACAGCATCACCGATCCTCCCCCAGACTCCACAGTGGGCATGAGGTGCTTTTCTGCAGACTCATCTTTTGTGTCCCACTTAGAGTGTTTGTTGCCAAAAAGCTCTATCTTGGTCTCATCTGACCAAAGAACACGGTCCCAGTTGAAGCCCCAGTATCGATTAGCAAACTCCAAACGTTTGCGTTTATGATTGTGACTGAGAAACTTTTTTTTTTCTTGCATGCCTCCCAAAGAGCTTGTTGGCATGTAGATAGCATCTGATGGTTGTTTTGGAGACTTTGTGACCCCAAGATGCTCTCGTTTGTTGCAGTTCTTTAACAGTGAGCTTTGGAGAATTTTTTATTTCTCTTACCGTCCGCCTCACTGTGTGTGGAGGCAAAATAAACTCGCGTCCTCGTCCAGGCTTGTTTACTACTGTTCCAGTTTTTTTAAACTTCTTAATGATTCCTCTCACAGTAGATGTGGGCAGGTGCAGGCGGGTGGACATTTTCTTGTACCCATTGCCTGACTTGTGAAGGTTGACACACATCTGCCTTACTTGAATGTTGTGTTCCTTTGTCTTTCCCATGTTGAAGAGTGGATAAGAGAAATGGCCTCTGTGTCACGTCATATTTATACCCCAGGGAAGCAGGAAGTGATAAATTATTAATTAAATGTTCCTAGATACTCTGATCAACTTTGTAAACTACTGTAGAAATGACAGAAATACTTCAATTACATTTATTTTCTAGGAAGTGTTAGGGGTGCCAATAATTGTGGAACAGGTTATTTTATGAAAAATTATTATTTGTTAGTCAGGGATTTTTATTTCCCCTTAAAATTCACTTTATATTCACATTATATTTCTCTACAATTTTCAGTGTAACAATATACTTCTACAATAAAAACTGAATTTAATTTAAGGCTTTTAACACATCTTAACCAGGGGTGCCAATAATTATGAAGGGCACTATATATATATATATACACACACCTAAAGGATTATTAGGAACACTATACTAATACGGTGTTTGACCCCCTTTCGCCTTCAGAACTGCCTTAATTCTTCGTGGCATTGATTCAACAAGGTGCTGAAAGCATTCTTTAGAAACGTTGGCCCATATTGAAAGGAGAGCATCTTGCAGTTGATGGAGATTTGTGGGATGCACATCCAGGGCACGAAGCTCCCGTTCCACCACATCCCAAAGATGCTCTATTGGGTTGAGATCTGGTGAATGTGGGGGCCATTTTAGTACAGTGAACTCATTGTCATGTTCAAGAAACCAATCTGAAATGATTCGAGCTTTGTGACATGGTGCATTATCCTGCTGGAAGTAGCCATCAGAGGATGGGGACATGGTGGTCATAAAGGGATGGACATGGTCAGGAACAATGCTCAGGTAGGCCGTGGCTTTTAAATGATGCCCAATTGGCACTAAGGGGCCTAAAGTGTGCCAAGAAAAGATCCCCCACACCATTACACCACCACCACCAGCAGCCTGCACAGTGGTAACAAGGCATGATGGATCCATGTTCTCATTCTGTTTACGCCAAATTCTGACTCTACCATTTGAATGTCTCAACAGAAATCGAGACTCATCAGACCAGGCAACATTTTTGCAGCCTTCAACTGTCCAATTTTGGTGAGCTCGTGCAAATTGTAGCCTCTTTTTCCTATTTGTAGTGGAGATGAGTGGTACCCGGTGGGGTCTTCTGCTGTTGTAGCCCATCCGCCTCAAGGTTGTGCGTGTTGGGACTTCACAAACGCTTTGCTGCAGACCTCGGTTGTAACGAGTGGTTATTTCAGTCAAAGTTGCTCTTCTATCAGCTTGAATCGGTCGGCCCATTCTCCTCTGACCTCTAGCATCAACAAGGCATTTTCGCCCACAGGACTGCCGCATACTGGATGTTTTTCCCTTTTCACACCATTCTTTGTAAACCCTAGAAATGGTTGTGCTTGAAAATCCCAGTAACTGAGCAGATTGTGAGATACTCAGACCGGCCCGTCTGGCACCAACAACCATGCCACGCTGAAAATTGCTTAAATCACCTTTCTTTCCCATTCTGACATTCAGTTTGGAGATCAGGAGATTGTCTTGACCAGGACCACACCCCTAAATGCATTGAAGCAACTGCCATGTGATTGGTTGATTAGATAATTGCATTAATGAGAAATTGAACAGGTGTTCCTAATAATCCCTTAGGTGAGTGTATATATGAAGGGGGTACTAACTTTTAGACATGACTGTATTTATTTTATTATTTCAAAATTAGAAGGCTGTGGGTATGCGAATCATCTTTTATTTTAATTTATTTTAGATTATAAATTTATAGTTTTTTTATTACCTAATATTATTTGAACAAAATGAGTGATTTTCATCTGATTTTAATTAAGCACAGATGAGTTCTGGATCATTATTGGTCAGAAGGTGTTGATTAATTCTCCATATCAGCATCTCTATGAACAGTGCACATGCATATGATTTTTATGTCCTCACCTGAACACATTATCCGCTCATACAGCAGAAATGTCTCATCCATGATTCATGTTTTCTGTAAGAAAATGTTTGTGTAACTTTCATGGAAGGAGTCTCCAGTGTCGGTGCTTTGTAACAATCACAGGTGAAGTTCTAACTTTACTAAACTTTGCTTTCTAAAGCAATGAGACAGGAATTAGGCAGGATTTGAGGGAACGAGTGTTTACAGCTGCTGTCAAGTGAGAGAGAGAGAGAGAGAGAACAAAACAAAAACTTTTGGTTTTGTAACGGTTTCATAAAATCAAATGTGTCTATAAATAGATTAAATGTTTTTGCTTACCTTTACAAATGTAGTACAATAGTGAAAACAGAAAAGGAGTGTTTTTTTTAAGATACTGGGACTTGGCTTGTTTGGAGAGTGCATGAACAGGTTGCTATGGTAACCACAGACAACCCATTATTAACAACAATTCTTTAATAGGTTTCTTTAACAGGGTGATAATGAGAGAGAGAGAGAGAGAGAGAGAGAGAGAGAGAGAGAGAGAGAGAGAGAGACCTTTTTGTCTGTGTACCTAAAGCTGGGTCATGTCTCTGGATAGAATGATTCCTTTCTTTTCTTCTTTGTGTGTGCGAGTGTGTGTGTGTGTGTGTGTGTGTGTGTGTGTGTGTGTGTGTGCATATGACCTGTATATATACATGTACACTCTCTAATTTTAGATAGGATCAGAGCTGACAGGGTGTGTGTCCTCTCATTTAATTTTTAAAGCACTTCTCCTCCCTCTTTATATAATCCTCTTCCTCGTCCAGGTTATTTTTATCCTCTGCATCTTTTCACCAGAGCTCATCCCCTTTTCCATCTCTCTCTCTCTCTCTCTCTCTCTCTCTCGCTCTCTCCTCCTGCTCTGCAGTCCTCTTTCTGTCCATTTCCCTCTCATTTAAATAATAAACAAACAAAAACAATGAAATTTTAATATTATACCACAGTATAACACTGACAATAAATATAGTAACAACACTAGTGGTGATAATAATAACAATAATAATTAATAATAACTGTAATAGCAATAATACTCACTTGAGAAAAAAAATTCATGGTCAATATCATTATTATAATTCATAGTTAGATATTTATATTTAATTATTTGTTTAATTAACAACTTCCTTTCAAACACTGAGCATGAGAGCCCCACAACCACCAACACACACACTCACACACACACACACACTTCACAGGCCAGCCTACACTTCCCATGTGCAGCAGTAATTCTTGGCCACTCTTGAGCCTGTCGCCAGGTCACTGGTTTTCCTTCCTTGGATCACTTTTTATGTCCTGACCACTGCAGCCTGGGAACCTCCCACAAGAGTTGCAGTTTTGGACTCGTCTAGGCATCACATTTTGGCCGTTCTCACGGCTACATTTTTTAAATGTTCCAATCTCCAAATTTCAATATCACTTCACAATGGCAGCTGGATGTGGGTGTATTATTAGGCAGCAAGTGAACCTTTTTTCCTGAAGCTGATGTGTTGGAGGCGGAAATAGACGGGCAAGTGTAAGGATTTGAGCAACTTTGACAATGGGATCAGAGCAACTCCAAAACTGTAGTTCTTGTGGGATGGTCCCAGGGTGCAGTGGTCAGAACCGACCAAAGGTAATCCAAAGAAGGAAGACCAATTCAATTCATTTTTATTTGCATAGCGCTTTTAACAATGGTTATTATCGCACAGCAGCCGTACAGATTCAAAAGAACATTATGGAAATGTTTATGAAATGTGAACAACAACAAAAAAAAAAGTGCATTAATGTAAATGATCAGATTGTTCCTGATGTCCTGATGACCAAGCCGAGGGCAACAGTGGAAAAAACTCTTAGATCAAATTACAAACTTAAAAATCTTAAAAACCTGTAGATCAAATTAATGAATAGGTTAATGCTGGTTGTGATAGAAAGGGGTCAAACCACACAGTGCATCACTGTTATGGTGGCAAAAGTGGAGACCTACACAATATTAGGCAGGTGGTCGTAATGTTATGGCTGATCAGTGTAGTAGTGCATCAGTGTAAACATTATTATACGGGTTTTTTTTTCTTTTCTTTTTTTCCAGAAATACAGAGATCAAGCACAAACGCACAGCAGTGGAGGAAATGTTGGGAAATGCTGCCCTCTGCTGGCTGTAATTTAGAACATCAAGCTGTGGGGGCGGGGTTTCAGAATTTTTCTACACGTGTGTCAGGGGAAGATTCCATCATGGAACTTTACGTTAATCTTTATTTCAAGCGTTAATCTAGATTTTGAAACGTGATTAACTAGCATCCAAGCTAATGCCATGAGGACGCTAAGGACATTCCAATGAACGAATAGACATGTATATATATAATTTCACATTCATAATTTCTGAAGGGTTTTTTCACTTTTCTTTTATTATTATTATTATTATTATTATTATTATTATTATTATTAACTGAAATAGGTATATTCGGTATATTTTTCTTTATAATCTCTTCAATGGCCGGAATGTTGTAGATTTGTTTATCTGTAGTTCCACCAGCAGAGGGCAGCACAGCACCACTTCTGCAGTGGGTTTGCAATACACAGTAAAGTGCTATACAAATCAAATCTAATTGAATTGAATACCATTTCTGACGCAACCCTCCCATTTTATCTGGATTTAGGACCAGCACTGTATGCAATGGTAGTATGGGTTTTGTCAACCCATCAACGCCGGAGCAGTTTTAAAGTAAAATGACACTTACACTAGGCATGGATCTGACTAAGCTTGATGAGAATGAACTCGAAAGCTAATCATACTGGAACACTGTTTAGTGACATCATCAGTGCTTGCTGTCTCCCCATAACACATGTATGGCTGATACATCATAGAGAGAAGGTATTCACCACCAGAGCGTTCTTCTTCTTCTTTGTGTTTCTTGGTGGATTACAAACCAACTACATGCATACTGCCACCTGCTGTGTCAGGGCGAGTGGAAACGCCAGTGAACCTGGGTATGGAATAAAGTTATTAATGTGAAAGCTGACCTTTAGGGACCACAAGGTCCAAAAACAACTTGAAGCAGACCAGAAAGTGTGTTTTAGTCCTCACATGGTCTCTAGCCTCGAAAAGCAGACTTGCTGACTTTCTTGCTGGTCCTTTTCGGTCTTAGTTCAGTCCACTTCCCATTCTCATTTTTTGACCAAAAGTCGATTAGATTTGTGGGTAACTGGCTGCCCTTATGGTTTCAATGGGTGTTTTTATCTATACATTACACAGCCATCTTGTCAAACCTCTTCACTTTTTTTTTTTTCAACTTCCCAATTATTTCGGTGTTTTTATAACTCATTACTAACTGGTTCCACACTTTCTGCTTGACCTACATTGGAATAAAGAGAAGGAAATGTGTGAACTTGATTTACTGCTTCTTAAAGGAACCCCTGAAACACATAAACTGGATCTAAACTGAACAATTTCTGAGCTTAGCTGTTGTGTGTCACTCTGGTGGTTTCCAGTGATGTTTATGATCATACTAATGAGAAATCTGGTGTAAAGGTAGTAGAGAAGCGCAGATGTTGGGACAATAGTTGGACTCAAAGTCCCACCATGCAATGCAGCTATACTGTACAATGCAACTGAGATTATTACATCTATGAGATGGCAAGCGTGAGCATTTCGGTGGTGATATTAGCATGAAACTCGTTGCTTTGGATGTTAGTCTGTTTAAGTAGTGCGTAGACATGACAAGGACGGACTTTAAGACTAAAGCGCCGCTGCATCACTGTCTTTATGTAGACCTATCTAAATCTATCTATAACCTCTATCAATAGTCGTGGTAAGCCTTTAACCAAGGTAGAAATAAAAGCTTAAGCTAAAAAAGGTGTCCCTGGATTAGCATTACATAATGTCTCTTAGAGAATTTTTTTTCCGAAGATAGAAGCGATTATATAAACGATGGATAAAAGAAGAGGCAGAGGTGGAGAACAGTGGAAGATAAAAGAGAAAAGAGGCAATGCAAGGGAGCGAGGGAGGGAGGGAGGGAGGGAGAGAGAGAGAGAGAGAGAGAGAGATTTGTGATGAGTTCAAGGAAGACAGTTATGATGAACGCAGTCAGAAACAGGTCAGGGAGAGAGAGAGAGAGAGCGAGAGAGAGATAGAGAAGGAAGAGTGGGAGGAAAGAGAAACCAGCAGTACAAGCGCAGCTCCATTGGTGTCAGAGACACACAGAATCCCAGTGAAGTTTGATTCCGTACCCGGGTGGAGATGGGTGTAATGTTCGGGACGTTCTCACTGCCGAGTGTACAGGTGGCTCGTTCTCACTGCAGGTCAGGTAAGAACACCTCAGCTGACTTATACCACCAACTGAAACAAATCCAGTTACAGAAAATACATTACGTAGAAATGTCCAGTTATGCGATTTCTATGACCGTATCGGTTATGTTTACTTTTACTTTGGAGCTTTATTGTTTTAACCATCATCTTAAACCACAAATTACATTTTATGTTTAAAAAAAAAGAATAATAATCAATGAAAATTTTTTATTTGTCCTGTCTCACTGCAGTTTGCCTCCAAAATATTTTCCACCAACAGTTAGTTATACAGCAATCAGCCATAACTGTACAACAAAAAAATATCCGCAGGGCCTCTGGGGATGTGCTGTGGTGTCTGGCACCGGGACGTTAGCGGCAGGTCCTTTGGGTGCTATGGGCTGCAGGGTGTAAATCACACTTGCCTGTCTGTTGTATCTATTGGGTATCTGTATCGATCAAATTGGGATCTGGGGAGTTTGGAGGCTGGGATGGCGACCTTGTGTTCTTTGCCTGCTAAGCCCCATAAACATCCGGCTGTGGTGAACTGGGAGTTCTGGTGCCTTTATATCATGGCCAGCACTGATTTTTTGTTTTCTGTTGAATCAGACCACATGAGCTGGTTTTTGGTCCAGTTTACGGGTATATAATAGATATTCAATGTTATTCCGTTTACCTGCTGGTGGTGCTGATGTAAAGGCTGATTGGTGTATTTCCTAAACTCTTAGCAAATTAATAATTGAACTTAAAAAGTTTCAACTCCCACCTTCGGCAGATTCAACTGAGAGTCCTAGAGAGAAAAAACTGACCGTGCTCTCTGGATGGGAGGGGCTTACTCTGTCTCCCATGTCAATCAAACTGATGGGTTAAAGTGTGCAATCTCATTCACATGGAAGAGATTTTCTTTGAGTCTGATACGTAGCCCTGTGACACTGGTCCGAAAGGTGTGGATGGCTGGCGTCACATGTCACAGAGGAAAATGGAAATAAAACTGTGAGTGACTGAAATACAGACATTTTTTACATGCTATAACAAATACAACCTCTGCTTAAAAAACACAGACAACTGTATTGTTTAAAGTTTGTACCTTCAGAATGTATTTCCCACTTGGCAAAGTAAATGTAATGTTCCATTAAGATGAACGTGGCATCCCATGAATACCCGGTCCCTATGCTCTTACAATAAGGGGGGGGGGGGGGGGGGGGGTAAAAAACAAAATATGAAAAAACCTAATAAAGAAGTAAGAAACATAGTTAAATTAAAATAAAAATTGTTAGCACTTTCCGAAGATGGACATAATTGGCTAACAGAAGCTAACTCAACAAATAGCCGAGAAAATTCTTCCTGAGTGCAGTCATGCAACTAAAAAAGCATTTTAACATTTTTAACTAGCATGCGGTGCTCCAGGCTCCATTCTTTTCTCTGTGGTTTAATAAACACATCTCATAACCGCCTCCTCCGAATGTATTAAGCTCACAATTGGCCCCGGGCTGCGTTTTAATGAAAAGAGACGAGATAGAGAGAAGATGAGGAGGAGGAGGAGGAGGAGGAGGAGGGTGCGGAGGAGGAGGGGGAGGAGGAGGGGGAGGCTGCAAGTAGATGATAAGAGAATAAAATATTGGAAAATAAAGAGATCCCGAGTGGAGGAGGAGGAAGAAGAGGATGAGGGGGAGGAAGTGGAAGCTGGTTGGCAGCGTGATTGACGCCGCTGCTGAACAGTGAGTCAGGAGGAGTGTGAAGTGATGAAGAGTATTATGTGAAATTTGGGGACTGAGCCAAAAGAATTACGAGTTTCTGAGCAGCCAGCAGTGTTGACAAAAGTCCTTAAGGGTTCCTGTGTGTGTGTGTGTGTGTGTGTGTGTGTGTCTGGAGGAAACATATTGTCTCATCTCAGTCTTACACATCGTGAGTAAAGTAAAAAGACACTGAAAAATTTTCACTGAAGCTGAACGGCTAACGTAAAAAAAAAAGAAGTTAGCATGGCGTGAACCAAATGGCCAAATCATCACACACATGCTGGGTTTCCTCCTGGTTCTCCGGTTTTCTCCTAAAAACCTCAGTCCTAAGACATGTGCTTTAGGCTGATCGATGGTTCCAAAATTCCCTATGGTACGACCGGGTGTGTGACCTGGCACAGGGTTCAGGCATCCAGTCGTACCCTAGTTGCAATTTGGTAATTGTGTTTTGCCTCAGAAGAAATCCCTCACAGGTGCGTTGTTGCTGGTTGTTCTAAAATAGCACACAAAAGTAGCATCAGTATTCGATGCTTTCCCCAAGATATGAAACTTCTACAGACGAGTACAGAAGACATGAGGTAAG
>CM059223.1:1350000-1390000 GCA_030347435.1 Clarias fuscus | reverse complement strand
AGTAATTCTACCCTTCTGAAACACAGTAACATCTTCTCCACGATGGGATACATCTTCCTAAATGGTTGTTTAAGAAACAAGTTCCTCACTGCAGCTAGAGTTAAAAGAATTGTTGCAGCTGAAACTGATTAATCCCTGCAGTAATTATTCAATCAAAGCCTGTTAAGTATTTTCTCATATAAATCCAAATGGAGAGAGTTTTTTTTTTCTGATTGTTTGTTTGTTTGTTTGTTTTTGCCAGTCACTGTACAGTATGAAGCCATGCCTGATGAATATACATGAAATTAGAGAGAGAAACTCATGGTGACTAGGAAATGCGTGATTAGGTCTAAAGACTAAAGCCCTCATCAGGTGTTGTAACTTCAATTTCCAATTTTAGCCCACCAGAAGTGCGGTACTGCTCCAGTAGAGCAAATCTTAATCTCCAGATCATTAGTTTAATTAAACAAATACAGTGAAGGTATAAACTCTAATACACTCCCATTGTACTTCTTTATGAGAACAGTAATTCTTATCACTTAGCTGCGCTATAATAACCACAGGTCCATTAGCATTAAACAAATGAGCAAAATAAATGTAAATGAAATGATAGGTTTCCCCGAAGAACAGAAGGAGCATCCGTGTTGTTCTTGCCACTTGATCTGTCAGCTGAAAGTAATTCTCTCTTCCATCCTCACCTCATTTCAATTTGCTAAATTTTTTCTAGCACCCTTCTCTCAGTTCCCTGCAAGTGCTAATGAAAAGAACTTTGTTTAATTAAATAAATGACTTTCTTAAATTTTCATATAAAAAGCAACCCTTTTTTCTTTTTTCCAGATGAAAGGGTTCACAAAAGATACAAAGCAACACTTGCTAAGAAGACAAATTTTCTGTCATTTCGGTCATTTTTTTCTGGGCAGAGCTAATTGGTGAGGTTTTAAAATATCTTTTTCTTTATGTCATTCCTAATTGACAAAACCACACAGAGGGTTAAATTATACAGCTGATGGTGAATCTCAGCTAATCCCGAAACCCGCTGAGATGCTGATCTCCTGATGGGGATAACAACCGCACATCAGTGGGACCTGACAAGAGGCCCAACCGAGCGCCGGTGTGTAAAGGATCATGAGACTCGCCGTGCCGTTCCTCGTTAACGACTTCTGCGTCTGATACCCAGCTGTTGTATGCGATTACTGTTTACTGGCTGTGGATCCTGAGGGCGGCGGAGGCGTCTCTATGGTAACAGAAGCTGAGGGATGCAGATGGAGGGATTAGAATTGAGGGTGGAAACATCCAAGCGATGTGGGAAGCCGGGATTTAACGTAGGACTGGAGAAACAAACACTGTAGCTTAGAGGCTCCATCTGACAGGGTGGCTTTCTTGGTCCAGTTTATTGTATACTTCATGGAATCAATTGTAAAGATGCAATCTTATTACCATGATTAGTCTACAGCATGGGCTTGTAAGAGTTAAGAAACTTTATAACACTTAAAAAGGAGAAACTATTTAATATTTCAGAATTTCATATTACACTTCAGGATTTTTTCTTCTAATCTGTTGCCGATATTTATCAAACTATTTATAGTACTGCAATCAGGTTTTTATCATTGTTGTAAATTTCACCTTTGTGCCTCTGGGATTATTAAGTTAATGAACTGAAGAGTTTCATGTTTATTATCCCTGGCTTACATTCACCTGTGAGATCTTAAAAAATCTTAAAATGAAACTATAAAATAAAATTTTTAAAAACAGCATTTATGAAAGACTCCATACTGTACAATTTGTAGTAAAATAATGTAGGAAAGTAATGGGTGGTATTGATTATTTTTATATAACAGCACATCCATAAGTGCTTTAATCACCTTGAGGATAATAAGACACAGAAAGAACAGCATGTCCATCATGTGGGACCCACTGGGGTATTGCGTCAGCATCAGCTCTGTTTTTACGGAATAGGTAATTAACATCTAGACTGCAGTCAGTAATTAATGTATGCGATCAAATGACACGTGCGCTGAGTGTTAATTTACACTGGCATTTCTGTATTTTTATCTTTTTTTTTTTTTTTTTTTTGTATGTTGGTTTTTCAAGGTCGAACTCCGAGTGTGATGTTTGTCACAAAAGAAGGATACTTCCTGCATTAACAAACAGCTTTCAGTCAGAAAATGAGACAAACAGGAAGAGACATTTGAAGCTAGCGATTAGGAACCACAGAAAGCTCTTAATAAAGTGTCCTATTGAGTGAGCAGTGAGTCAGGGTTAATTAGACCCTGTCACGTTGAATATCTGCTTAGTTCAAGCTTTAATGGACACAAAACAAGTAGGGTTTCAATTCCAGTGTGAATTTTCTCTTCACATCTCTGATTCCTGCTTCACCATCCTTTTTCAGATGGAGCGTCATCTCTGCAGTGTATTATGTGTGTGTGAATTTTATGATGAAACTCCATGAGCTAATATTTCGTTCCACTTACACCATGTTGACAGCTAATCAACTTGTATATTTGAATATATGCAGGAATAAAGAGAACACAGACCTTAAATTCCCACACAGTGTAAATGTGAGGAGGAAATATCAATAATCAGATAAACCTACTGATCTCTCTCTCTCTCTCTCTCTCTCTCTCTCTTCCTCTCTCTCCTTCTCTTCTCTCTAGATAAAGTGGACGATGAGTTAGAGATGACCATGGTGTGTCATCGGCCTGAAGGGCTTGATCAGCTGGAGGCGCAAACGAATTTTACCAAGCAGGAGCTGCAAGTACTCTACCGTGGTTTTAAAAATGTAAGTCATGCCATTCAATGCTCATTTTTATGTTTGCTCACACTTTAAAGTGGCTTGAATAATAATTCTAGCATTCTAGCAATTCTGAGGTGGTACAGTGGCATAGTGGTTGTGGCCTCGCACCGCCAGGGTTGAGGGCCCGAGTCCCTGCGTTTCCCTGTGTGTGTGGAGTTTGCAGGTTCTCCCCATGCTTGGTTGGTTTCCTCCGGAAGATTATTCGACCTTTGGCTATACCAGATTATTGACCTTTTGGCTATACCAAATTAACCAGACACCCCATCCAGGGTGTACCCCACCTCATGACCCGAGTCCCCTGGGATAGACTCCAGGTTCAGGATAAGCACTATAGAGAATAATTGAGTGAGAATAATTGAGTGAATAATTGAGTGAGGGTCCCTTTTCACTCCAGTACAGGAGTGAAAAGGGAACAAATTAAATAGGCACTTAAAATGGAGCAGTAACCATTAAAGTTGTGTGATTTAACAGTTTTTGCCATTTAATTGATTTTTTTTATCAGTCAATTTGGTTAATTGAATCAATGAGTCAGTTTTCAATTCAGAATTGATTAACAATTCACAGTGTTAAATGGTGTGGAACAGTGTTTCCCAAAGTGATGGTAGTGCAGGTGAGCCATGTCATTTATAACAAGTTTTTAATTTTTAATTTTTTAAGGTGTATGTAGGTGTATTTTCATTTGAAAAGTAACCAGCTTTAAATGATGTGATATTCTTCATTTATCTCAGTTTCTGATATTGATCAGAGTTGTGATTAAAGGTTTGGGTAGGCCGCAGAACATTTTCATATTTCAAATTGGACCACAGCCTTGTTTAGTTGTGAATGGCTGGTTTAGTATTTAGGAAATCCTTTAAAAATATACCACTGTTTTTGCAGTAAATACAAACTGCATCCATCTTCATAAAATATTCACATTTATGAGAGTGTCACATCTTCTCTTTCTGAGTTCATAAGCAGTTGGAGCATTAATGCCACCTACTGGTATGGAGTGTGGGGCAGAAGATTTGAAAAAGAAAAGATTATGGCTTTGTTCAAAACATGACATTCAATCAACAACACAAGCTACATCATGTAGCATTTCAATGCTTATTTGATACTTTGACTAGTTTTTAATACAGTAGAACCTTGGATTACGAGCATAATTCATTCCGGAAGTAGGCTCGTATTCCAAAATACTCGTAAATCAAATCAGATTTTCCCATAAGAAATAATGAAAATTCAAATTATTCGATCCACAGCCCAAAAAAATAAATACATAAAAATAATTAATACAATCTATAAAGTGAAAATAAATGATTAACCTGCACTTAACCTTAAAAAAAATTAAAAATAAATCACGAGAGATAAGTGTTTCCGTTTGTGTGTGCAGGTGCCGTGTTTGTGTGTGGAATTAGCCCCTTCCCACACCTCGTTTTAACACTCCCACAGTAACACTCCTCCTCGCTTTCTAAACACACACACACAATGGAAGCACCATTTTAATAGAAAAAAAAGAAATCTCTCTGACACTGGCGTGAGTGCATACTAACGGAATCACTGCTGTAAAGTAAAAAAAAAATGAAAACAAATGAACCAGCACATTACCTTTGAAAAGAATCGCCACAGAGCGGAGTTTCTGTGTGCGTGAGTGAAGCCGGGGAGGGGGGGTGAAAAGAGTGTGTGTTCGTGTGTCCGTGTGTCCGTGTGTGTGTCTGTGTCAAATTACGTGCATGCACACACATAGGAGACGCTGAAACACAGAGGGAGACGTTGATTATACCAGTAAGAGACGAGCACTAAGACCCACGGGAGCAGGGGAGACGATTACCCACAATTCCGCAGCGCAAGAGTGACACTCGGTGTCAAAATAAGAGGCCCATGCGTGATACATGATACTCTGCACTCGTAAACCAACACTTGCTTGTTTTTTATATCAAAATTTATTTAAAATCTTTGCTCGTCTTGCGGAACACTCGTAAACCACATTACTCGCAATCCAAGGTTCCACTGTACTTGCAATATAGAAAAATGTCTGCCTGAGACAAATCAGACAATAAACATTAGTGCTATAGAATCGAACTGAAAATCGTAATGCCCAAAAAACGAACTGAATCGAATCGGGAGTTTATGATTCACAGCTCTAGTAACCATTAGGGTCATAACAAGGATCCAAATTCTGTTCAAAATGTTATTCTACACTTTGTGTCAAATTTTTTACTTGAATCGACAAGCAAGAAAGAAGGGATGCTAGAAAAGAAAAAAAAGGAGTATGTTTGAGTGATAATGCACTTCAGTTTCTATACAGTCTCAATGTCATGTAGAGGAAACTTTAACCCTAAAAAATTCTGAGGAAAAAATTTGATTTTAGCTGAAATTCTTGTGATTAATTTAATTAAGTTAGTTAAATTTAAATCTTTACTCTTAGAGCAATTATCTTGCGTAAGCAAACTAAAGAACTTATACTGTATACCATACTGAGCTCAAGTTTCTTTTAAAACCACAAATAAACATATGAAAACATTATTGATCAGGAAAGTTTCCACATAACCACCTAAATATCAATGTTGGTAACAAGTTAATCTGAAACAGACAAGCTAAATTGATGTAAAGAAAATTTTACATCAGATGACCAGAAACTCTGCAATACTGTATTTTTCTTTGAAATAAAAATGAGCAGTTAAACAGTCCCTGTTGTTCTTATTGCTAATCTGTTTGCAGCAACCTGCAGTGAATACATTTGGGAGCCATATGTCATAACGCCAGGCGATTACATGCTATAATGCACACACCCACACACACCAACAAAACATAAATGTTTGCCAACACAAGTGTGAAAAAAGATCTATTCTTCCATTTTGCCCCCTTAGGAGTGTCCGAGTGGAGTAGTGAATGAGGAGACGTTTAAACACATCTACGCACAGTTCTTCCCTCATGGAGGTACAGCATCTATTCACTTTTTACTCCAGAAATTAAGTTGTTTTATTCCCAAATTACTGTAACAAGCTACAGCCACTGAGATATAAGTGAAGAACTTTGTGTCTACAAGAAGATTCCCTATGAATGGGACACCTTTATGATATGTATGTCTCTTGAATTAAGACCACTCAGAGTACACTCTAAAAACTGCTGGGTTAAAAAACGACCCAAACATAACCTAGCCGCTGGGTCACTATTGGACAGAACACGCGCTGGGTTGTTTTGACCCAAGTGCTGAGTTGTACCATTTAATTCTGGGTGGTTCATCTGACCCAACTAGTGGGTTAAACTGACACTCTAGCTGGGTTAAATGTTATAGTGCTGGGTTATTTTATTTGACCCAACCAGTGGGTAAAATTAACACTCTTGCTGGGTTGATACATTCCATTTGATTTTCAAAAAAGACCCAACATGTACACAACTTCACATAATGTAAATTGATTGTCACAGAATAAGAAAATGTGAATAACTCAATTTTTACAAAAATGTCACACAAAACCATATAATCCCAAGGTGACCATTTGTTAAATATTAAATAAATGTAACATACTCTGTAAAACAATTAAAAAAAGAGGCCCCTGTAAATCTGCATTTTATTTTTTTACGATGATGCATTCTAATTTTTTAAATAATAAAAAACAGAGTAAGAAAAAAAATATTAACCCCACACCCCCATATCAAGGCATTTAATTTTAACAATAAAATATGCTTGCTCCTACCACAACGTACTAAAAAATAAGTAAAAATTCACATTAACTTACCATAAAATACTGAGTGCTCTGAGCATGCTCCAGTCAGAAGTGAAGAATCCAGAAAGTTCTCCAAAGAATAAACCAACTGTATAATATAACTTTACCAATATAAAAACATGAACTCCCCTCACCCCCATATCAAAGTGCGACTAAAAAGGTGGAAAAGCGAATAAACATGGAAATGAGCTCCTACCACAACTACAACATTTAAAATTTAGGTAAAAATTTATATTAACTTACCATAAAATACTGCCAGCTTTAAGTGGCCTCGTGCCCCCCGCTTCAGAAGTGAAGAATCCAGAAAGTTCCTCATGCCGTGTCTCAATTAAAAAAAAGCAAAGTTTTGACTTGGAAGTGCACACTCAAGGGTTTGAGGACACCGGGTATAGTGCAAATAGAATGCAGCATACAGGATGCGTCTCACAGCCGCGATATATTATACCATAATCGTATTATATCAAAGATTGGCTATTAAAAATACACAAAATAAAATAAATCTGCTGTTTTAGCCACTGCAGAGACACCACAGCCAGCGGTAGTTTTCAGAAGTTCTTCCCAAGGTCAGGTTATGTTGGGTGGCTACATGAGCGTGGAGCACCCGTTTTGCCTGGAGCTCAAATCTCCAAAATTGTTCAGGCAATTTTTTAATAATATCTTTAATAACCGATTGATGTTTTGAGCTGTACACACATACATTCTCGCTTAAACAACTCTTAAAGCTACACTTTGTGACAAAATAACAGTAATATTTCGAACATTTTGCAGAAATAAAGAATAAACCAGTTGTTGGGTCAAAATAACACAACCAGGTGTTCATTTGTAAATGACCCACTACATCTCATTTGACCAAGCATGAGTCAATCCAACAATGTGTTTAAAGTACCCGAACTAACCCAGAATTTTGACCCAGCATGAACAACCAAACAATGTGTTTACAGAAACAACCCAGCATTTTTTTGTAGTGTATTGATTACATTTTTGGGAGTGCTCTATTTATGGAGAGAAAAACAACATGTACCTCAAGAAAACCAATATTTACCTCAGAAAAAATGTCATGGCCTAATTCACGTCGAGAACATCACAATCCTCTCAGAAACATTTATCCCAGAAAAAGCCTATATTTGCCTTGTGAGGTACATGTTGTTTTTCTCTCCATAAATATTATTTCTAAGGTATGTTGTGATGTTCATGAGGTAAATGTTGATTGGAATATTCCTGAGGTAAATTAGATAATGAAAAATCTGAGGTAAATGTTGGTTTTCTTTACATAGAAATTATTATATGGTGATGTTCCTGGGGTAAATGTTGATTCTACCAAGGTACTGTAAATATTGCCTTTTATGAGGTAAATGTTCGTGTTTCTGATGGGATTGGAATGTTTCTGAGGTAAATAAGTGTGTATTTTTTGTTGATATCCCTCAAGTAACTGTGGCATTTTTCTGGCATAAATATTGTTTTGAAGGTATGTGTCCATGTTCTTGAAGTAAATGTTGACATTTTCTTGGAGTCCTTGTTTGTATGAAAGATTTATCCATAGCTAGGGAAACCATTATACATGCTTGCTAACTATAATTTCAAAGCTTTCCTCAAAGTTTATTTGAAAAGAGCAAATGATGTGCTAGGAATTTTATTGGAAACTCAATTAGCAAATCCTATAAGTCATACAGAAGTTAGGGTGATAAAAGCCGTAAGATTTCCTGCATTGATCGCCACTAAATGTCATTAAATAGCTACTTTTTTGTGAGTAAATAACTAAAAATCTTTCTTTTCTTTATTTCAGATGCCTCAACGTATGCTCACTACCTGTTTAATGCATTTGACACAACGAATAATGGCTCCATAAAGTTTGAAGTAAAAAAAAATTTTTAAAAAACACTCACTAATCTCTACTTCTTATTCACAATGATTTAATCATAGACACAATGATCACTTGTCTCTGATTTAAATTATAATATTTTCTCTGTTAGGACTTTGTGATGGGTCTGTCCATTCTCCTGAGGGGAACAGTCCAAGAAAAACTGGAGTGGACTTTTCATCTGTACGACATCAATCGAGATGGGTTCATCAGCAAAGAAGTGAGTGACAAAAATTCAATTTCAATTAATAATGCTTGTCATAATTAAGATAAGCATAAAGACATTTAATTATCTCGGTATACAATCTAAGAAATAACCTGAATTTTGAACGTCACAAAATACGCTCCTTGGCTTCGAAAATAATTTATATTATTAAATCATGTTGTCTTAAGCAAGAAAGATGAATAGCAAAACAGTTACTGATAAACCAAATCAAGACTGCATTTGCGATATTAGCAGTGTTAGTAGTTACCTGTCTATCTTGAACTGCTGAAAGTCCGATTAGAAATTGACGTGACATATTCTTGCTTTTAAATCAGGAGATGACGGAGATTGTGCAGGCCATTTACGACATGATGGGGAAGTACACCTACCCTGCTCTGAAAGGAGATGTGCCCAAGCAGCATGTAGATGCTTTCTTCCAGGTTTGTGTTAATCAACCTGGATAATAATACTATCATAAACACAACAACATAAACACTGGTTGTTGCATGAAATCAGTCATTTTTTTATTCCACAGAAAATGGACAAGAACAAAGATGGTGTTGTGACATTGGAAGAGTTTATCCTAGCATGCCAAGAAGTAAGTACCGGTTCTCACCAGCATCCTGAAGCTAACTCAGATCACAGTATGTAATGTTTGCAATCAGACATCACTAAACCTTGATGTGAAGCCTAAACACACATCCATCTACTGTCTGTTTGGCTTGCCAGGTCTATTATTGGAATTTATAAAGACAATACACTGGTAAATGTTGATGTATGGTGCTAAATATAAGGGATTGTTGGAGAATGTTGGTGTTTGATGATGAGTACAGATTTTGATGATGAGTATAGGTGTATGATGATGAGTATAGGTGTATGATGATGAATATACAGTAGGTATTTAATGAGAGTAAAGGTGTTCGATGATAAGTGCTGATGTTTGATGGTGAGTAAGGCGTTTGATGATAAATATAGTTATTTGATGCTGAGTAAATATGTTTGATGATAAATGATGTTTGATGGAGAGTACAGGCATTTGATGCACAGTAAAGATGTTTGATGATGAGTAAGTGTTTGATGGTGAGTGTAGGTGCGTATAGGTGTCTGGTGATGAATATAGGTGTTAGATGATAAACGGTGGCGTGTGATAAGTATACGTGTTTGATAAGTGTTGGTTTTTTAATGATAAAGTGAATGTTTGAACATGAATATTTGTGTTTGCCACTAGATGGAGCATAATCACAGTGGAACTGTACTGAATTTAACTGTTATTGAATTAAATTTTTATATACTAGTGTAAGTATCTGTTGTTGACGGGTAAAGAGTTTGTAGAAATAGTTCAAACGTTAATTAAAAAATAAGCTGATCAGCATCTGACACATAACTGCTCATAACTTCCCTTCTACTCAACATTGATTTCCTTTCTGGCACAGGTTCAACTTCTGGCATATACCATAGGACTGGAAAGTTTCATTAATTTTCCATTTTCTGTGTGATGCTGTGATAAAATCTGGCTGGACAGACATACAGACATCAAAGATATAATTAAAGGAGCAAGTTCTGACTAATGTACAGACAAAACCTTTCTTTTATTTATATAAATAATCATTGTATTTCTTTTCTGCTTCAATTCAGGATGAAACCATGATGAGATCCATGCAGCTTTTCGAAAATGTGATGTAAGAAACACAAACACACAGAGCGAGAGCAAGAGAGAGTGGGTATCAATGAAAGACAAAACACATAGAGACAGAAGAAAAACAAATATTTAAATATATGCACATGATTTCTGGAATGTTTATATGTGAACATAGCTTATGTGTTTGGATCAGCACTCTCGCTCTCAATACAAATTTAATTAGCTACAAACTAACACTATCACAGTGACCAGCCAATTATGATTATGTACTGTCCAACACTCAGTGACGGCTGATGACCAGACGGACACCATGGAATCCCTGCTTGCCTGAGAAAGAGAAGAAAAGCGAGCATACGAACCCCTGCTTCTCTGTGTCGCTCTACAACTAAAACTGGCTGTTTCAGACTTTTTAAATGCTCAGATGTCTCCTACCATTGCTTCTCATTTTACAAACTTTTTAAACTGCTACAAATCGACAACAAGGCCGACCTTGTTGCGTTCAAGCTTTGAAGCTACGACTCGAGGACTCCATCTACCTGAGAAGGACGTGAACTGCATCTCATGACAGTGACTTACTGTTCACTAAGAGTTTTGCATGTTTTAACCTTCAGTTACCTGAAAGTTGGCTGATGTAATATAATATACCAGCCTGATGTGTTGATTAATGCATTAAATGATTTAATGTTTTATGTATTACAGTTGGAATTGGGTAAAAATTATATTTGGATGTCTTGCCTTGTTGTGTATTCATGATAATGCTTATGAATATCCTCTGTGTCTTCTGTTTGTTCTGCTCTCTGTCTGTCTTTCTGTCTGTCTGTCTGTCTGTCTGTCTGTCTGTTTGCGTACAGAGATAAAGCGTTATGATTGGTGTGCTCAATTTATTTCACTTAGTGACAATCCAGCTCAGTATTTTTTTTCATTCATTTTCTTAGTTTACAAACAATATATACTGTACATTCTAAGTTATTAAATTTATATTAATCGCCACACAAAGAGTTATACAGTGAGAAAGACAGATATGAGAAATCTTTTAATGCTGTATAATGCTTCATCTTACTCAGATGTTGGGAATAAAAAATGTGAATCTCTTTAAAATAGTCTCCTTGTTCATTTATTACTATAATTAATTCCACTACACATATTCTTTAATTAATAAATCATGGTTATGGCTTTTCTGATAATCCTTTCCATATTATTATTATTATTATTATTATTATTATTATATGTCTGGGTAATTTTTTAAATAAATCGGGTTTGTTTATTTGTTTGTTTGTTTAAATCTCATTTCCTAATTATAATATTATGTGCAACATTGTATAGGCAGCACCGTGGCATATGGGTTAGCACTGTCGCCTTGCACCTCCAGGGTCGGTGTTCAGTCCCTGCCTTGGGTCTGTGGGCATGCAGTTTGCACATTCTCCCTGTGTTTGGTGTATTTCCGCTGGGTACTCCAGGTTCCTCCCACAGTCCAAAGATTAGATACAGATTAGGTTAATCGGTGTTCCCAAATTTCCCCTGTGTATGTATGTGTGCCCTGTCCATGGTGTACCTGTATCGAGCCATAAGTCTTCTGGGATAGGCTCCATCTTGTAAACGACCATCCAAAAAAGAGTAGAGGCTGTTATAGCTGCAAAAGGGGGACCACGTCCATGCTGAAGTGTTTGTATTTGGATACAGTGTCATTGCAGGTTTGTCCATGATAGCATTTCACTGCATATCATATTCTGTATGGTTTTGTGACAAATAAAATTTGAATATAATGTAAAAACTTAAAAATTCCTTGGAATAAACATCAGCGAGAACCTCACATTGTGCCGCAATACTCACCAGCTCCTGAGGAAATCTCAGCCACGACTATACTTCTTAAGAAAGTTGGCATGACTTCCAGTTATGTACAGTCGAAAGTGTAACCACCAGCTCAATTACTGCTCACATTACTGCCATCTAGAAAATAATACAGAAGTGTGAAGTCAAGGACAAAAAGTCTTACAAATAGTTTTTATCCACAAGCCTTTAGTCTTCTGAAGCTGCACCTTAAAATACTTTAATACTTGAATCCTATGTTTTTATGTTTTGCGTATGTCTTGTATTTCTTATTTGTGTCATTGTTTATACATAGCCAATGACACAAATAGGCCATTGTCTATTAAACATAGATAATCACTAAAATCACTCAAAATTGTATTTTTAAGTAAAATAAAATTATAAAATAAAGTAAAAAAAAAATAAGAGGAACAAGAGGGCCTTTCGCACACTAATAGCGCTCATAGGGATGATGTCATAGTACTTGGACCCTAATAAAATGAAACAAAAATTCTGAATAACAACATTCACAATCATTACACACTCCATATAATTTATACATTTTATACATTGTGCATTTTACTTGATACATTCCATATGTTTCTATTTTATTGTAACTGTATATATATTTTTTTTCAATATTTTTTGTGCATTTTTTCTCTTCTCTTATTTCAGGAAAATCCATCTATTTTTTCATCTTCTTATTCTATCTTTCTATCTTTCCATTTTTGGGGGTCACAATAAAAATGTGAATAAAATCAATCAGAAATAAGTTCTCCTACTGATTTCTCCACTAGTCCCGCCTCTCTTCCCTCTTTATCATCCGCTCATTGGTCAGTCCCTTGACACGCCCATAAAGGGGGCGCGTGGACGCTGCGTGACCCTCCTCGTGCTCCGTAGAGTCCTCACTCCACCGGCTCTTCACACGAGTTCCACAGCAAGCAGAGATGGACGCCGAGCAGATGGGCCCTCAGACCTTCCTTTATGGTAACCCTTCTTTATTTCCCCTCTCCGTGTACGATACACACCAGCGGCCTTAATCCTGGGTTTTTATGTTGAAGTTAAGATTTTAATTGTTTTCCCCTCAGCTAGCTTGGAGAGAACCGTTAGCTCGCGTCGAGGTCCGTGCTTTTCAGCGTCTCTGAGAGTTATATAACTCCTCAGAATTCGGTTTTAATCAGGGTTTAGATAAATTAAAAACACTGAGCATTGAGTACAGACTGTAACGCGTTTAGGTCGGGTTCGCTGGTATATAGGTCGCTCGTTTTTCTCCACACGCGCGCACACGTGTGACGCGTTTTTCAAAATGGCGGCGGCGGTGGTGGTGGTAGTGTGGCCTCTGAGCTCTTTCACCTGAAATCATCTCGTCTCAAGTGTGTCAGGAATAAATATGTGTAGATAGCGGTGTGACGATTACTACTTATATTGTGTGCGTGTTTTTTTAAAAAACGAATAACTACAAAATGAGTAATCGCGATACGTAGTGCTCGTGCGCGTCTGAACGTAGTCTGTGCCAAGTTTGATTATTAATAATAATTGTGATCTGTTTCTTTTCACTGTTTTTCCCCCCCTAACTTAAATAATCTTCCTATATAGCTTTTCCTAACTTAAATAATATAATATTCAAGGAGCTTCGTTCGGCTCGTGTCGCGAGATGGCGCACATGCGTGCGAGCACGTGGAGGTAGAACTCCACGTGTGACGAGCTTTAGGGTCTCTAACGGTCAAAACATGGTTCTGTTGGTGATGAGTTTTTTGTAAATATGTACGCGTTTATATTTTTATCAGAAACACATTTGCTAAATACAATTTCGTGCCCTTTTTATGCCTTGATTGTAACTTTATGTATATTCCTATATATATCTTTTGATGAACTTAACTGTCGTCCAGAAGAAACTTGGCAAATTTAGAATTCACATGAAGAGACAAACCTGAAGAAAAAATTCTAAAATGCAAAACTAAGATATTGCAACATGAATTTGACATGGTTACAAACACTACAGATATTTTCTTTTTTTTTTTAAACTTTTACCAAAAAACTATTTTTACAGGCCAGATGTTTCTAGACGCTTACACCAATTATAGCATTAATACTTATACTCATCAAGAAATATGAATAGCTTGTATTTTAAACGAATATTGTTTGAAGCGTGACAGGGTAACCCTGAAAAATTGACATTTTTGGGGCCACACATGAAATCATCTCTCAAACGGCTGAAGTTAGCAGCTTGAAATTTTAATTAAAGCAAGATTGGTCACTTCCATTTTGCATAAACTTGAGAATTAGCTTGTTTGGTCACACACATTTCTGTATTCTATGTATAACATAAATAAATAAAGCACCAGCTGCGTTTTGTGTTACGCTAACATGATGCTTGCGTTTAACTGTTTCGCAGGTTGCGAGCTGAAGCAGGGGAAGGAAGTGACGTTCAACCCTGAGGATGATGATTTTGAGCATCAGCTGTCTGTCAGGATGGTGCGTGTTTTATACTCTGTCGCTTCATCTGACCAGTTTGTTGTGCATACATTTGTTGTGTTTAATGCCTAATGTGTGTGTTTGAGAGAGCGAGAGATGCAACACTGAGCGATTCTTAAACTTTTTACGGGCAAAAAAAATTCAGTTTAGTGACCTACAATGTGACATTTCCACAGGTTTGATAGATACACCATCATAGATTTGATGCTTTCATGTGGCCAAAAGACGTTGTGCAACCGCTGCCTTTAAATAGATTTTTTTTCAGCAGTACATCATGCACGTATGACCTCAACTGTTAAAGCAGTGAATCTTATTACTCCGTCACAATTACGCACTACAATGATACCTCAACATACAATCTAACGTTTTAAGTTAGCCTTAGTGTTTTAATAGTGTGTGTGTGTGTGTATATGTATGTGTGTGTGTGTGTGTGTGTATATATATATATATACACACACACACACATACATACAGTGGAACCTCGGATTGCGAATAACATGGTTTACGAGTGTTCCGCAAACCGAGCAAAGATTTTTAAATCATTTTTTATTCGGAAACCGAGCAAGTATTAGTTTGCGAGCGCCGAGTATCATGCTTCACACATGCGACTCTTATTTCGACACCGAGCGTCACTCTCTCACCTTCCCCACCCTCCCCCCACGGCTTCGCAAACACAAACTCTGCTCGTGCGTGCGCAATTTGACACTGAAACACACACACGCACAGACTCTCTCTCGCCTTTTCACCCCTCCCGACTTCACAAAGACACAGAAACTCTGCTCTGTCGCGATTTTTTTCAAAGGTAAGGTGCTGGTTCTTTTTTTTTTTTTTTTTTTTTTACTTTACAGCAGTGATTCCCTTAGTATGCGCTCACGCCTGGTCAGAGAGATTTCATTTTTTTTCCCGGTTAAAACGGTTTTTCCGTGTTTGTGTGTGTGTTCGTTTGTTGTGAAACTGTTGTGAAAAAGCGAGGTGGGGAGAGGGAGGAGGAATGTTACTGTGTAAAACGAGGCGAGGGAAGGGGCTAATTCCACACACACACGGCGCAATGGAAACACTTATCTGTCAGGATTTATTTGTACTTTTTTTAAAGGTAAAGTGCAGATTAATTTGTTTTATTTTCATTTTATAGATGAATTATTATTATGTATTTATTTTTGGGGCTGTGGAACGAATAATTTGAGTTTTCATTATTTCTTATGGGAAATGATGATTTGGTTTAAGAGTGTTTTGGAATACGAGCCCACTTCCTGAACAAATTATGCTTGTAATCCAAGGTTCCAGTGTGTGTGTGTGTGTGTGTGTGTGTGTATATGTATATATATATATATATATATATATATATATATACATACACATACACACATTCATATGCATATATACTGTGAGTGTGTATGTGTGTGTATGTGTATATATATATATATATATATATATATATATATATATATATATATATATATATATATATATATAGAAGGCTTTTAATAAAACATTTAATCTGTTCTGCAGGTGAGTAATGTAAATGCAGATAATCCAAACTGAAAGTGGCTCTCTTTGAAAGGGGGGGATGGGGTTTGGGCTCATGAAGGTGTTTGCCATGGCACAGTAAACCTCACAATTTGATTTGAATTTGATTGTTCTGTGATTTACCTGTTTTTATGTGAACAGCTGTTGGTTTGGTGGAAACTTTTGGACTTGGTGGAAAAAATGTAATGGTTGAGTTAAAAAAAAAAAAAATTAAGCTCTAGTTTATCCCTGCAGGCGTGCGTTGATCCAGCCACCAAGGATGAGCTAAATGTGGTGGAAGTCGAGGGCCAGGACTCCGAGGGTCAAAAGGTCAAAGCCGTGCTGGCCACGCTGAAGCCGTCCACCATGCCAAGTGTGAGTGTTTCTCACCGCAGTTCGTTAATCCGCTCGACCTGTTTTGAAGTAGAATTTTTCTGAAACCAAGTTGTGTTTCAGGTGTGCCTGGGTGGCTTTGAGATCAGCCCTCCTGTAATTTTCCGTCTGCGTACCGGATCTGGTCCGGTTCACATCAGCGGCCAGCACCTCATCAGTAAGTAGGCTTTATGTTTTTCAAGTTAAATCAGACTAGAATTTTCTTAATCCATCACTTGTAATTAGTTCTCACTTGAACCTCACGATACTTGAGGAGGTTTGGACTAACTTGCTATGCAGGAGTTTCATGTTTTGCTTAAATAATTAAGGGTTATGATCTGACCCTATTGGAAGCTCCGCCCCCTTGTGCCATGGTGACATCATTCTTGATTCTGGGTGAAACTCCTTAAGGTGTCTTTTTTTTTTTTTTTTCCCTGAAATGCTGAAACTTTGCTCTTGTTGTAGTGATGAGTGGAGACCAGTCTTTTGATGAAGAGGATGAGGAAGAGGAGGAGGAGATTAAGAGCGCTGTTAAGAGAGGAGCTCCGGCTGCCACAAAATCCTCAGTGAGTGTTGAATAATCTCGCTCATTATTCTCACTGTGTTGGTGTTTGAGTACTGTTCTTCAGTCTGATCTTTTTGCTTTCGTCGTCTTTAGAAAAAGATGAAGATGGAAGAGGAGGACGATGACGATGAGGATGATGATGAAGAGTGAGTGCGTTTACCACAGATTACTTTGTGGGAGTGAGTTTTATTTTTTTTTTTATTGTATTTTATAAATATGGGATCTTTTTTCCAGGGGTGATGATGAGGAAGATGATGAAGATGAGGAGGAAAGTGAAGAGGAGACGCCTGTGAAGGTGTGTGCGCGCGAAATGTTATTGTTTGTGTGTGTCATGATTGATTTAAAAGGAAACTTGTGTGTGAGGTTAACGTCTGTTTCTGGTTCAGGCCAAGAAACCTGCAGCCAAGCCACAGACTCCCGCACAGAACGGCAAGTCCAGCACGCCGGCGCCCAAACAGGTGTGTTTAATTACATCTCTTGATTCTGGGTTGTGATTGGTTGATTAGGTCACGGCACTGTGTACACGCTTATCGTTTCTATGGCAATGGCTCATTAACCGGGGACTGGCCTTTAATTCTATATTCTTACTTTATTCTTCTTCAAACAGAACCCGAAAACACCAGACGCTGGCAAGAAGAATGTGAAGCAGCCACAAACACCCAAAAGCCCAAAGACGCCCAAAACTCCCCAAACGCCCCTCGGCATCCCTGAGATCAAGGCCAAGATGATGGCTAGCGTGGAGAAGGTGCGCTTTTTAACACTGACTAGCATGTACCATGCATGGAGATGTATCCCGCATGAACTTAGTGGGTTTTTTTTTTCTTGCACAATCAGCAAAAAAAAAGTACTTTTTTAATATATTTTTTTCATGTATTTTATCGATGTTTACATGATAACCCACTTCTAACAGTTTCCTGTGCCCGTGCGCACCAGGCAGCATTTTAACTGTAAATGAACCTCAGCCGTGTCTGATTATGAATTCAGTTTCATACATCATCCAGTGTTTCTCAGCAATCTCCGAGAACTCGAATCCGGCTTTATTTATTTATTTTTTAAGTTTTGGAAATGCTGCAGCTCTTGTTGAGCGTATAATAAAATATCTTTGAGGTGAATTAATCTGAATTCTAATAATCGAGCCTTCAAAACTCCTTTTTTTTATTTATTTTTTTATTGAAGCGGTGGGGGGGTCCACCACTCGGAGCGTACGTTTGCAGTTCAGCTCAGGTGCGGAAATCATTTAGCTGACGGATCTCGGTGTAATGAGAAGTGATTAAAGCTATTTATTAATCTGTGTAGACGTAATGGTCTCCGCTGTTAGCTAATTGCAGTGGTAATTAATGGAGTCAGCAGCCGATATTATGACTCGCGGATGAGGTGAGATGGGAAATGCGGCGCTGAGCTGGCGACTGTGAAGATAAGACCCTTAAGATCAATCCTGATGCTTGGTGTTGCATGTCCAAGGAGGGGCGGCGCTTAAATACTGCAGTCTGATGGAGACAGATGTGATTTATTCTTTGAAGGCGGGGCTATGCAGCACCTCAGACTGTTCGTTTGAAGTCCAGCTGTATATCGAATTATTAAACATGAAAGGAAAGCTGGGAATATTAATTGAGCGGTTTGGTCAAGAAACGCTTTCTGTCCACGAGGTGGAACCTGTGCACAGACAAGAGTGGGAAGATTTATCCGATAACGAACATTATTTGATTAAGACAAAGGAATAATTAAGTGTAGCAGAGAAAGCTGAGTGAAATCAGACGTTTAACTTCCTGGGTTTTTTGTGCCTTGAAGTTTAAAGGTGTTTGGCCTTTTTGAACTTGATTGATGTTGCCTGTGAGAGAAGGTTGTTCTTCAGCTTAAGCTCCACCCCCTTGGTTTTTTCTTTAAGTGTGATGCTTAAACGCTGTGTGTTTTGCAGGGCGTGGCGCTGCCCAAACTTCAGCCCAAGTTTGAGAACTATGTGAAGAACGGCTTCAAAGTAACTGACGCAAAGGTATTTACTGAAGTTTAACAGATCAAAATCAAATCTCATAAAAATGAATTGAGTTTTATGTTAATGTATTGTCGAATGTGTGACTAAATACGTGCTCCCCTCCACAGGTGATTAGCGAGCTGTGGCAGTGGAGGCAGACGGTGAAGAACTAATCCAACATTTTACTCGGTTAAATGATGTCTTCTCTCTTTTTCTTTTTTTTTTTTTTTTTAAAGTAATTCTCCCTCCTGAGTTGTTCTTGTAATATCTGTGTCATTCCTTTTTAAGTTTCATTTAAGTCACTTTATTCCACATGTCTTTGTTTTTCCTTCCGATTTCGACCTGCCGAGGCACAAAATGGTTCAGTCTCTCACACACAAGGAGTGCCAGATGATGTCGTTTGTTTTTATTTTTAACTTTTCTGTTATGTTCAGAAACTCCCGTTCTGGTTCCTCTGTGAAGCGGATGTGTCTCTCTCTCATCTGTAAATTTCATCATGAGTGCAGCTAAGGGATATTTGTTTCTGCATCATGTGTGTGTGTAAGTTTGAAGCATAAATGAAGCTGCACCTGTGAATATACTGTATCATACGCAGGTTGGATGTTTAACTCTGAGAGAATCTGTTCTCCTTCCACAGAGTTGGAATAAATCAGACTTGTCTGTTTTGCTTTTGCAACAAAACACATTTTACTGAACAGGAATAAAAAGCTTTGTTGGTTTTGGGGGGAAAAAATCCTTGGCACTGTCTCTATGTTCCTGTAGTATTTTTGTACCTGCTTCAGATCGAATGCTTTCTGAACCATTTTAAATTAAACAAAGGAAGTTGAAATCTTGCCATGTTTGGTTGAACACATCTATATATTATAGTCAGAATATAATGTACTAAAATTTTTAATAAGCTGTTTTGTTTCCTCAGTGGTGTCGGAGTTTAAATGGTGTTTCAGCAGTAAAATATCCTGATGTTAAATAGCTTCATTTGGATAATCATCTTTAACTGTTTAAACTTGCTTATGTTTAATTAGTTCAATGTGTAATGGAAGCATAAACTCTGAATATGACTGGGTTATTAGTTTTAATTACTAAACACGTCTTCCAGGTGTCCAGTTCAAGCATTAATTCCTATTCAAGTATAATTCCTCATACTCACAGAATCACTTTTGCACACTGTGAGTCCTGGAATATCGTCAGGAAACCCTCCATAGAAGTGATGTACTGGTGATTCAGTACTTTAAGGTGGTCATGTCCTCCTTTTATTGCCACATAATGCTGAGTCTATCCTGAGCGGCTGAATCAACCCCAGATTGGGGAACATTGTCTTTACCCATTGCTCCAAAGTCTAATCTTTATGATCCCTTATTCATCTATGAAATTCTCTCATCGTTTGCTTGCAAATCTATCTACTTGTTTTAAACCCAAAATACTTGGTGCCCACCCCTTCACATTCTTGTTTTTAGGAGTGGAGCCTGATCTGCTCTTCTGCTATCGCAGCTCATCCGCTTTAAAGATCCACTACGAGCTAGCTGTTACTGCCAATCACAGGACACACATGGACACTACGGCCTATTTGGGAACTCAGATTAGCCTAATCTGCATGTCTTTGGACTGTGATTGAAAACCCACCAAGCACGGGGGGGGGGGATATGCGCAGAAATGAAACAGACTCTATATGGGAATCGAGTCTGCAGGTGCAAGGCCACAGTGCTGCCTATAACTCTCTCTCTCTTTTTTATTGTATAATGAGGGTAGGGTGGCTTTAAAGAAGAATAAAACGATGCTGTAAATCAGTATACCATTTCCTATCACTTTTATTTGAAGCTACATGTTCAGTCCGCTAGGTGGAGCCAAAACACTGCAGCTTACTGGGTCATGCAGTATATTTCACTTTCCCTGAATGATGTCATCATCTCTGTAGGCCTACAGTGTGTGTGTGTGTGTGTGTGGAGGGGGGGTGATCAGGGTGACTGGGGAGGTCAGAGACCTTCCTTTGAGGATTAGCCAGATCTCTGAGTGTTTATTAATGACTGCCGATAGCTGTTAAACATCCAGAGAGCTTTACGGCAGGACCATGGACTCACCTGAGCATGATTTTAATGTTAATGTTAAATCGTTTTATAATGGACGGCACTCCATTTGCCCCCACTGTCTCTCTCTCTCTCTCTCTCCATCACTCTTTCTCAGGCGGGTCAATTCCTGAGAGTCAGCACTCGGGTGGGAAATCGCCGGCCGTGTTTACGATCCCACAGGAGCCTGCGTTTATCTCGGCGAGGCCCTAAGTGCTTCAGTGCTGCGGCGTGCATAATGGTGTCCAGTTAAAGCACAACTCTCAACTCGCCATCTTAAAGCAAAGAAGGGACGATTCGCAAAAAGAATAAATAAATAATAAAAAACACAAACACAAGCAATTTAGAAGGCAAAAAAAGAAGGGTTTAATTACATTTTCAGCTATTTACATATGAATTACAATACAATGTATAATACACCTCATTTAGATGCACTGAGAGTTTTAGAAACATCTTAAACATTTTTTTTTTCCCACCACTGTATATAACTTATCTGTTCATGGCACACCTTCAGGACTGTACAGATGTCGTCTTATAGGAGTCTCACAATTCGTTTGTCATTTCAGAAATAATGCCTTAATGTTTAAAAAGAAAAAAAAAATGAGATGAGAGTCGTGACTAACGCTAATGCACGTCACGATTTTGTCGAGTCCGAACGTTAGAATTTGATCAACAGCTCACATTCTTGTTCTTATGACATCGCTGCTTGACTTTGTTATCATCTCCTTAGCGGTCTGAATCTGAGATATAAAATTTTACGCGGGAACGTCGCACAAACGTTAGCCAGGTAACTAGCATAAAGGCACCTGAAACTTCAAGCGATATGTTACATGCTGATTTTTTTTTTCTAGTAAAATATATTAAAATCCTGCTTTGTATTTGTTAATCCTTTATCATTCTGCCTGAAAAAAAAAAAAAAGTGCCATAGCAGCCAAGATAAGCCTCTCTTAATGCTAACGTTGCCTCTTTAATACTAGCGATATGACTTTGAGCAGCTAACCGACTTTACAAGTAACCTTCGGCATTAGAAAAACTATTACAATGTAATTAAAACCATAAACACGCCTGTCTAGCACCTGGTGCCTGATGATGTAACTAAAACAGTTAGCCACGTTTGCTAGCAAGGGAGCTAGCTAGCTATATTGTGGAGGCAGATTTGCTAACACGCTAGTAAATATTAGGCCAACTACTGTAGTAAACAGTAAAGGATAGTAATAAAATATAGCTACTTGTATAAATATAACAACTATTTTGTGTGATTAAGACCACGATTGTTAGCAAGCTAGCAAACCTCAGGTTATTATATTGTGTAAAGTATATTACAATTTTTTTTAATAGATTTTTTTCTCTCTCGCTATATCACGTTTTTTTCTGTCATAAAATAAAGCGTCCACTCATATAATTGCAGTCTTTTTCTTGTGCTTTTCAGTCGGACGGGAAAAACAAGACAATGGAGAATTTTTTTGTTTTAACATCCATTTCACGCTATAGCCAGTATTGTGATGTCATACGAGTTCAAGGTTGTGATTGGTTGATCAAATGTTAATGTCATGCAGCAAAATCGCGGCGTGCTTTCCTCAGCTGTGAGAAACCGATGATGAAACAGCAGAATAGCCCTTGACCCTTACTAAAATGTAAGCAGTCTGGTTTTTCTCTCAGGCTTGTGTGTGCGCGTGTGTGTGTGTGTGTGTGTGTGTGTTCTTGTTAGCTTTATGTTTAAATTGCCCATTGTAGGGGCCATACGAGGTCATGTTCTGAATAATTTATCCTTGGTTATGTGTCTCTGCGGCGTTCCCTCAGCATGATGAGATGATGGAGAGAGAGAGACAGAGGGAGAGAGACGTAAAGAAAGAAAGACAGACAGATGAGTTTCTCATCGTAGCAGCTCTGCATGTGTCTCTATGCTCGTTTTTGGAGCTCGTCCTCTGCTCCGAAGGTATCACTTGTAAAATGGAAAATGTCCCGTCATTGTTTGAGATGCAGCTGCATTGTGATTTTAGTGTGTGTGTGTGTGTGGGCGGGGGGGGGGGGGGGGGGGGGGGGGGGGTGATGGGGTAACACGGGGTGTTTGTATTAGGGGTCTCATGCCAGCGCCGTGAGCTTTGCGCCCTCTTCACTGGCCCACGGCTGCAGGTTGTGCAAAGCGAACAGGGACGAGTTGTGCATGCACAGCGGGTCGGCCGGCAACGGGTCGCTCAGAGACTTGTGGAAGGCGTCGTGTTGGAGCTGCATCATCAGACGGTTGGCCTGCTGTCTCTCGGCCTCGCGCTCCTCCGCCGTCTGTCGTCTACCAAACGAGAGAGAGAGAGAGAGAGAACACAGGGACAGTGTCAGAGATCTAGACTGTTACCTTTAAAAAAACTTTTTTTTTTTTTACATGTTTAAACTGTCATCAAATAATTTATCAACTGTTCAAGCTTAAAATTACAATAAACCAAAATATATGATTAATAATATTAATATCCTTTGTTTTTATTCATTTTACTATTTCCAAGCTTTTACATTTTAATATTATATACCAAATCATTTTTTTAAGTTGTTTTGTATCCTAGAAATAAACGCTTGAAATTGTCCAAATTAGCTGCCACTAGAGCAAGAATATTTAAATAATTAATAATTATTTCAATCAGTTTAAATAACTAGACATTTTGACTATTTAATATATTTAATATATTTGGTTGAATATTTGTTTTATAATGTGAAATAATTGAATTCAAGCCAAACATAAAGCAAGTTTAGAGGAGATTTTTCTTTTTTGTTTTTTTCAGCCTTGAGATTTTTTTAATGAGCCCTACACTGTATTGTGTGTGTGTGTGTTAGAAATGTAAAAATCCTACAAAGACAAATGTATTATTGTGTATTTAAAGCCTGTAGTGACAAGTTTCGGATTCTTGAAAATTGCTGAATTTTTCCTTCACTTTACAGAACACAATGTACCTGTACATCTGCTGTATAAGTAAAACTGGAGGAATAAAAATACATCTACATCCTGAACATCTCCATACGTAGGCCAAACACTTGTGACAGCTTCCTGTCCCAGCCATGAAAAAGATATATGTACACAATATACACAAAGTGTGAAAAGTGTTCATTTCCATATGCAGGCACAATATATACCTAATATACACCTGTTAAATATATATATATATAGTAATAATTTTGCATAACAGTATATTGTGTATGAAATCAGACTGTCTAAACTCTCTCAAAGAAGAATGCTGGTTGTTTAAATAATCTCTTTTTACATTTAAAAGAATAATTTAATTTATAATTGTAACCGATGTAACATTTACTAATTGATTGATTGATTCAAAAGGCTGTGCAGCTTTTGTTGGGAGGGTTAAAATTATTCATTGTATGTTATTACGACATTTATTTCAATACATTAAATATGTAGTATATAAAATGTGCAAATAATTATATATATATATATATATATTCACGCAGAGAGAAGAAAAACATAATTTTGTTCTTTTTTAAATCAAAATGTTCACATTTAAGCTCAACAACCAAGTGAAATACTGAGCTATGTGTGAAACCTCAAATATTTATTTAAATATATATGCAAATATACTGTAGTTAGACACAAGGCAGTGTGTATATTATTATTCTGTACATAAGATGAAGCCAGTAGCACGTACACAGCTGTGCATACAATATATAAGTAAACAATGTATACATTGCATATATATAATTAGTTACTGACAACAAATTGTATAATATATACATATACAGTATAAGTACATTGTGTAAAAAGGGTATTATTAATATAGTATAATAACATTTTTACAATGCATCTATACTGTACAAAAAACGTGAAAAAATTTAGAGAGTATAAATGTGTCTATGTATCTAATTTTTGAACATTAATATTAAGTGCATGTTACAGAATAGCAAAGATTAGAAATAAATGTCAGAATCATATTGACATTTTACTGTTATACTGAATACATGAGGTGTGTGAATGTTTGCATAAAATAATATTGAGAGACTTTAATGTTCCAAGACTTTGTCATGCCTGTATGTAGTTGTACTGCTTAAATATGTATTAGTGATGGGAATCACCAGCGACCAGATGATACGATATTATCCCGATACACAAGTGTCGATTTGATAAGTACATAAGTGTAGTTCTGTAAGTATCACGATTTTATAAATATCAATGTTTTTTTTGTGTTTTTTTTTTTTTTTGGTAGATTTTGTTTAAATTCTAAACACACATAGCAAATAATTCGCTCCAATCATAAAGGATGCTGTGCTGCCTGTCAATGCGTGAATAGTTTAGAGTGCGCCACCTGTAGGATTATACAGGAATGCCAACATTTTACCTCCTTATTATGTTGCATTTACCTCCTTAAATGCAAACATTTATATAAATGAAAAAAAGAATACATTTTGGAATAAGTGCTCTGACAGAGGAATCATCGTAGCTAAAAGAATCGTTTTTTCTCCCAGCAGAATAAATTACTGTTTTAAAAAAATTGGGTCAAATTGAATTTCTTTAAAAGTTCCTTAGATAGTGACGGTTTCTCTGCTTCCTTAATGGATTCACGTGTCTATATATATATATATATATATATATATATATATATATATATATATATATATATATATATATATATATATATAAAAACACACAGCATATACATTTTTTTTTCCTGAGAGTGTGCTTCGAGTTAAGCTTACTCTGCATTACTCTAGCCATGGAAAAAAACGTTTTTTTTCTGCTTTGTATGTTTGTTTTGTTTCTGTTTTTCTCAGCATTAAAGAAATTGCTTAAACAGATCCATTTTGTTCAGAAATCACAAACAGTTGCAAAATAAAATAAGGAAAGTATGTGTGGTTATTTTAAGACCCAAACATACCCAAAAATAAATCCTTTCTTAGGAGTTGTGGAGGTGGAACGTTAGCGTGTTCTGTTGATATTTGGCGTTAATGAAGACAACATGGCTGCAAATGTCCTGGTTTCTCTCTGTGGCTGTGTTTTATTTACACTCCTGTTAAATTCAATTAAACCTGCTATAATTCTTTCTCTCCCCCAGATGAGGGTCCTGCAGGGTGGCGTTAGTGTTGCGTTAGTCTTGTGTTAGGAGCGTAGGCTCTGACTGTAAAGTCCTCGGTGTAAATCTACCTGCGTTGGTAATTTAATCACTGCACTTTTGCTCGCCACGCTGCAATTCATTTCCCTCCGCCTCTGTACCGAGCGATTATCACACATCAACGAGCCCGAGACAGATGTTTCTTCTGATTCATGATTAGATTTGTGACTTGATGGCCGATTCAAATTTACGTTACAAGTGAAAGTAATACCTTGTATACACACACACACACACACACACACACACACACACACACACACACACACACACACACATTAGAAACATTTTAGAATGTTGTTTGTTGTTTATTTTGTTTACTCATTCATATATTTATGTACTCACATGAAGGTTGTGCTTATTTCTTATTTTACATAACATTTGTCTCCTTTTTTCACATGTAACTTTATTCATGTGTTTTTCCATGTGATTTAAAACTTCTATTTTATTTATTTATTCATTTACGCTCACATGTTTCTTTATTTCTGGACATGAATGTCACGTTGCAGAATTTGTCCACAAGACACATAATTAATTTCACAATTTCACGTGATGGCCAGTGTTCCCCCTGGCCTTCCCTCAGATCCTGCATAACTCTACTAGTCACACGTAAGTGATGTGACGTGCGCGATGTTTCCCCACGCTGTGCCTCGATATGCGTGTGTTAGGTGTCCTACACGCTTGGTACGAACTTCCTGACGTGAAGCTTTATTCCTCAGAAGTTGCTGTCTCATCGTGGCACTGCGTAAAGCCTTAAACATTCCATGTGCTGATTCTGCAGAATAAAGATTTTAAACGAGCCTTTCAACATTTCATTTTTATGCTCATGATTAAAGATTATAATAAATGTAAGATGGGAAGAAACAACAGGGTGCGCATTAAATATATATACTCTGCGAATGAAGTTGTAAAAAAATAACTGCAGCCCGTGAGGAAGTTAGTGGCAGTTAAAGAGCCACCATGGTGGAAGTCTGATGAATTCATCACTCGCTCAGCGGCCTGTCGCGCTCAGAGGATTGTGTTTTCCGTCATGTGGTAATCAGCGCTTGGGCCAGATGTGGATTTGTGCTGATGTTTTCCCAGACAGCCAGAAGCAGCTGACTGCGTTTTGTAAAACTAAACACAAATGAAGGTCCAAAGTGATGTCTACTTGAGGAGTAACCCTCAGGCTTCCACACAAGACCTATATATACGGTGTATATTTTATCGATATCGCTTAATCCGATGAGATTGAATTAGTAATCCGATATTTGATGATATCTCTGAATATTCTACCATACATGATATAATAGAACTTCGATTCATAAAGCAACAATTGAATATTTGACAATACCAGCAAATCTGCTATAATTCACTAAGATTCGATATACTTTCGATTCAATAACCGGTCAATATCGTATGATTCAGTTGACTATGATATAATTTGATTTAATATGATACCATTTGCCTGAAAACTGATATAATCGAAAGGTTCAATTCAATGCAAGACAACATGATTCAAGTCTAAAGTAAAGTATATGATTCACGTTAGTATGATATCAAATGTTTTGATTCAACACATGCTACAATATGATTTGATTCAAAATAAAATGATGTAATTATAATCAGTTGGATACAATATGATTACGATACAACATGAGCCTGTACAATATGATATGTTTTAACTGCAAATCATGATATGATATGATCTGACTTCTATATGATTCGATTCAATGAGATATAATGTCTTTCGATTCAGTTAATATGATTCAATTCAAAATGAACCTATATGATACCATTTAGTATGATACGATTTAACTAGGAACAATACAATATCATTTAAATCGATTCAAAAATATATCGTTCTATTGAATATGATAGAATTTGATTTAATATGATACGTTCTGATTTGGCTAATTATGATATGATATGATTTTCTTTCCTTCACTCATTGTCTATACCACTTTATCCTGGACAGGTTGCCAATCCATCGCACACACACACACACACACACACACACACACACACACACTCATACACTCATACACTCATTCACACACACTATGGGCAATTTTGAGAACAGCAATTAGCCTAACCTGCATGTCTTTGGACTGTGGGAGGAAACCGGAGTACTCGGAGGAAACCCGCCAAGCACAGGGAACATGCAAACTCCATGCACACAGAGACAAGAATCGAACCTGGCCGGGAATCGACCCCAGACCCTGGAGGTATAAGGCGACAGTGCTAACCACTAAGCCACCCTGCCGCCATGATATGATTTTATCCTACATTTTTTTTGACTACTAATACGGTACTACTTAATTCAATTCAATACAATACGATATGATTTGATTCAACATAATACAACATATTTCAACTTTCTATGAGAATATAATTGTAAAGTTTTATAAAGCATACATTTGATATTTGACAAGAATCTCTAAATCTGCTACAACATGGTAATGGATCTAATTCACATGGCACAGAAATTTGCTTACGACTGTTGCATTTTTATAGTAGTCATTTTTTAGTAACGATTGTTATATACATGTACATAGTATATTGTAATGTTACTCTAAATCACATTTAAGAGTTCACTCACGTTTCTACTTGTAGTGTGTAACATTAAAATTCAGTGAACGTGAATGTGATTTAGAGTAACATTACATCATACTATGTCCTGTCCTGCAACCTCACTGGAAATGTGCAGTGGTATTGTTCTCCACAGAGCGCAGTCTTACGTTTACGTTTGATAAAGCTTTACAAATTTATTGTGAAATATCTTAACTTTATATAGCTATTTTTAAAGACAGAACATCTCTTTAATACGTCTATATGAAACATGCATGTGATGTATGTAATATTTTTCATTCAATACTACAGTGTAGTGGGGGTGTATGTATTACTCTAACAATCCTGGTAAAAATGTTTGTACTTATTAGCAAATTAGCCATTAGCCAAGTCGCAGGGTTCGAGGAACATGCACCCACAGTAGAGTGCTTTCTGTTCTGGCTCAGGTGGTGGAATGAACTTCCTCTAGACATCCGTACACCTGAGTCTATGGCAATCTTTAGGCGACGACTAAAGACCTGTCTGTTTCAGAGCTGTTTGGGTTAATCCCCCTCACCCCGGAAACAAAATCTAATTAAGACAAAATAAGTACATTCAAAGTAAGTAAGCAACCTAGTAGCCCAGTATTCTATATAGGAGCACTTTCCTAAGTCACTTTAGATGAGTGTCTTCAAAATACCCAACTGTAAATGTCTAAAGTAAAACCTGTTTTTTGTGTGTGTTTTTTTTTTTAGATTAATGAATAAATCTATTTGTACACACGTCATTTAAAAATAAACCTATACTAAGATACTACAAACGTTGAATTAAATATTTTAAATGCCTTCTTATGCACGCTGAGTGACGTAAAACTTTCCGCCATAACCGCTTTCTAGAACCTTTAAATTGACGCTCCGCGGTCGCGATCAAACTGCATAATTGTGTAAACATGACGATTGTTGTCGCGCGGGGGGTGTGGTGACGCAAATTACTGACACCATTTTGTAGTGACGCGTCCCAAACCAATAAGCGTAAATCAAAGATTCCGCTGCCTTCCCTCCCTCCCTCCCGCCCTCCCGCCCATCACCCGCCTCCCCTCACCTCCATTTGGTCCTCCGGTTCTGGAACCACGTTTTGACCTGCGCGTCCGTCATCTTCAGGGTCTTGGCGAGAGCCGCGCGCTCGGCGCTGGCCAGGTACTTTTGCCGGTGGAAACGCTTCTCCAGCTCGCAGATCTGCGCGCGAGAGAAGGACGTGCGCGGCTTCTTCCGCTTGGGCGGAGTCCGGTTCTGGTACGGGTGACCGATCCGCCTCGCGACCACGGTGAATGGCGTCAAGGCAGCTGCAGGACGAGGGAAGGAGAAGTTTATTCCAATCCGGAAGTGTAAAAAAAAAAAAAAAAAATCACATGTTGAGCATGCGCACAATGGCGCAGAATAAAGTGACCTTGGTCTAATAAACTGAAAGAAAGTCATCAACATTTGTTATATTATTCGGATTAAATACCCTTTTAAGCTGATTAAAAGCTATTGTATTTAACGAAGAAGAAAATGAAGAAAATTAGTCAAATAAAAGAAGATAAATATAAAATAAAACAAATAGCACCGAACTCTACTTTGTCTTGGCACTTTATTGAATTCAGGACGGGATTGTATCCTGGATTTTTGACGCTTGATGTGTTTCGAACGTTATTCATCTGCTTTTATTTTTCATTCCATTTATTATTTTCACTAGTTTTTTTTGTTGTTGTTTTTTTTTACGTGTAGGAAACAAAATATTGTTGTAGGCCATCTTTCTCGTATTATCGAAGAAGCATGCAGCTTCGGGGAATACCACAATGCCAGGTACCTACACGTGTGTTCACGTGTGATCACATATTACTCATAAACTCACACCTATAAAAAAATAATAAATAAATAAATAAATAAATAAATAAATAAATAAGGGATTTGATTATGGATCCTTATTTATAATTCATAGTTATGTATACATTATATAATATATGCATTTTAGCTGTGTGTGTGTGTGTGTGTGTGAGTGAGTGAGATGATCATATAGAGGAATTTGTCGTTAATAATTAAGTACTCGTTTTCGCTCAACTTCTCCCCAGTGCTTAAGAAGTAGCATGTTTGCTGCTGTTTAGTGTGAAAGGAAATGAATTAGACAATATGAAGGTCTGATTTAAGCTACAGGCTTGCAATGTGCCAAAAACAGTTAAATAAGTCAAAATTAATTCATAGTCAAAATAAATACCTCAAAATTAATTAAGTCGCATTACTTATAGGAAAGATTTCGCCTTTTCGTTTGTGCAAATAGGTGCAGGAAAAATATATACACAATATATAGTCTTAAAATGAAATGTAAGGTTTATTTATTTATTTATTTATGTATTTATTAAAAATATATATTTAAAAAAACGCCTACAATTATTTATTTAGAGAACCAGCGTTGGGTTTTATGGTGTCTTTGTTTGTAAGACAGCTGGCCTGTAATTTGCACACTTAATCAGACACAGAAGCTACATCTTAAATAACATTGATATCATTTTTAAAACATTACATTTTTTAATAATTATTTAACATGCAAAAAAAACGCAATAATGCATCAAATTTAATCTCTCTCTCTCTCTCTCTCTCTCTCTCTCTCTTTAAAGTGTGTGTGAGGAGAGCCTGATTCAGGCCTGTGGGGTGTCCATAAATAACCCTGCTGAAATATTGATACGCCTTTTATAAAGTGCTTGGCGTTTTTTTTTTTTTCTTCACCGGGGGAGGCCTCGCGCGCGCGCGTTTAAACTGGAGCTTAACTCTAAAAACCGTGACAGTGATTTTGATTATTATTTTTTTTTATCCATTTGCCATCGTTTTAAAAATCAATCTGCGCGAAATACGGCTCTGCACACACACACACACACACACACACACACACACGCACACACACATTATCTATTTATGAATTTGCGCTGAATGTGAACCAGCTGCTCTTAATGCACGCTAATAGTGAAGCTTAATGCTGATTGTAATTTTTTTGTTGTTGTTGCTTTTGCATAAATTATCGATCGGATGCATCATGAATACTGAACATCATAAATATTAATCCCACAGATGAAAAAATGCTTACTTTCGATAGTCATTGCGAAGACTTTCCTGCTATCAATGCATATCTTTATTCAAGTTATTGTACAAACATGTTGAGTTTTAAAACATCTGAGGAAAAAAAAAAATCAATGCGCGTGGTGTTCTATGGTGTATTTTGCTCCCAACTACTGCGATGCTAGGATAGAAAAGTAAATATGATTCTGTACATTTTATTTCCTCGTGTCTGTAGGGTTTATTCGTGAGAAATTTCTCGCTTCAAGCCTGATTTTATATAATTTCTAAATCCAGCTTTGTCTCATAAAACAGATTAAACAGCGTCCGATGCATCAACTGTTTGCAAAAATATCTGATAAGATTTTGTGCGAACAACAGCTTCATTTTACTGTTTAAAATATGTCCAACTGTTAAATAGCATATATTATGTAATGTAATATTAATTACTAAAATAAAAACAACTTAAACTATGTAGAACAAACGTTGAGTTTCTGTACGAGTTTTTTCTTGAATATTTAAACTATGTACATGTTTCAGTAAGAATGCTCCTGCAAGTTTACGGCATCATTTGGATATCTGAGATTGGTGGCTGTGATTTGCACGTTTTTTTTTTTTGTGTTTTTTTTTTTTTATAAGGTAAAAGCAGTGGGTTAAAAAGATTGAAGCATTCACGCAAATACACAAAATGTCACCCTGCGTTATTTCTGATGCAAAGCAAAACTTCTCAGAGCTGAAGAATTGATGTTTCTGTAGCATTTCTACAGCTAGCTTCAAACAGAACCATATGAGCAGTGATCTGGTTTAAGTGACTAATCAATCTGATTGGAGATGAGATCCAGCTGGACGCGTGACTGTATAAAACGAGCTGCTGTTTTGGGCTTGTAAAAATGATGATGGTGATGAAGATGATTAGGAAGGTGGTGGTGGTGGTAGTGGTGGCGGTACCTGCAAAGCGGTCCTTGGCGAAGCGCTGGCTGCTCTCCATCCACGGGAAACCGATGCTACTGAGCGCCGGGACGCTGGGCGGCACGGCGGCGGTGAGCGGTCTGTGCGCCGGGACTCTAATCACGCCACCGGGCGCGAGGGCGAAGTTTGGCCCGTACGCGCCGGATTCATCATACGGAGCGGCTAGTGCGTGAAACGCGCCCGAGAGAGCAGGGTATGGACTCGGGCTGGCCGCTCGGTGACCGTGCGCGCTGTCCGGACTGTTCTGTGCCGAGTTCTGTTGCTGTTGTTGTTGTTGTCTCTGTTTCTGGCTCTCCGATTCTCCTCCGCTGAGGATCTGATCGATGCCGAAGCTGATGGTTTCGTGTTGGCCAGGCTGAGGTGTCTGACCCGTGGGGCTGGAGCTTGACGCTCGGTCCATCCTCTCCTTCCACAAACCTGACTGAAAACCCTTCTGGGGAATTAGATTCCACTTTTAGATCACTAACAACCTAGTCAGCGCTACCGAGGAAGAAATTCCTGTTGCTTTTCTTTTTTTTTTCTTTTTTCTTTTTTTCTTTCTTTCTTGGATGAAGCGGATTCCGGGGACGCGCCAGCGCCGATCCGTGCATGGAAAGTTTTTTTGGCAGAAGGACTTGGACCGCATTCACACACAGTCCCAGGTTTGTCTCCTGTAGTTTAGCTCCTCCCACTCACCCTTTACTGATTGGTCATTTTGGTCTTCCTGACTTATAATTGGTGTAGGCGTTATGACATCACTCCCTGATTGGTCCGGAGTGGAATTTCTTTTTCTCCCTTCTTTCCTCCTCCACGTTGCCTTCACTTTTGTCACGTTTCTTCACGTTTGTCTGCTGTCAGACATTTTAAAGTGTTTTTTTTTTTTTTTTTTTTTAAATGATCATTGCTTTTTGTTAAAGCTCTTTGGTTACACCTTCTTGCTTCATGTTTATAAAATACGAACTTGCAAAAATGTGTGACAGACTGTTGTGGCGTGTGTGTGTGTGTGTGTAATGCAAGAACAAATCGCAGCGGTGTTCTCCAACCGTTTAGGGTTAATCAGATGAGCGCGAGATGTCTCTCACGAGCTAATCTGATGGTTTTCGTGCGCGCGCGCGCGCGTGTGTGTGTGTGTGTGTGTATTTGAGCTACATCGATCGGTCGAATGAGAAACTCGAGCCGGTGTGTATTAAAAGCGGCGTCATTAGACAACCATCCGGACTGCGTATCGCCTCCAGCAGCGCGCGGGGGAGCCTGGGCTTTTCCACCATCACCATGTAGTGGAAGAAAGCAAAACAGATTTATGCTTTATTTATTCACCCTGCTGTGAGGACGAGTTTAATAACGAGTTTTATTATTATTATTATTATTATTATTATTATTATTATTATATAATGTTAGAATTAGACACATAGTTAACATGACAACACGTCGACATAAAATGTATTAATATTTACAGGCAACATAATATAACATATATAACATTTAAGCAAGATAAGATAAGAAATATTCAAGATGCGGCACAAACAACACTGTTTAAACATTTTATTATTCATTTGAACTAGTTAAGGAATTAGTGTTGGTGAACTGGTAACTACTGATCAGTAAACAGTTACAAAAACTGTATTATATATATATATATATACGCATGATATATGTTTTATATATCGTTTTTCCCTAAAAAATGTAATTAATATTGCATTGCACTTTTGCATTTTATTTATTTATTTATTTATTTATTTATGGTTTGTTTGTTTGTTTGTTGTGTGGTTGTGTTGTGTGTGTTGTTGTCGTCTCTGGAAGCTTCTGTCACCAAATCCATTTTCTTGTGTGTGCAAACGCACTGGGCAATAAAGCTCTTTCTGATTCTGATTTTGGAAGGAAAAAAAAATCCTATAACCGAGAGCAAAATAAAGCATTAAATCTAAGAGTTTATTTAATAATATACATAAACCTATTTTTATTATTTAAGTGTGCATAAATATAAAAAAATTTTTTTTCGTTGTTTTCCCCTGTAAATTACTTTGTTTGTAATGTTAAGGCATTGTTTTGCCAACCTGGATTTTGATCAAGATCATTTTCACACACAAAATCCTCTGAACGTTTATTAAACAGTGATTTTAACACGACTCTTAATTGAAACAATTAGTGAAGCACAAAAAACTTGTCATGTCCAATTAAGGCGCAGTTTTAGCGTGTGTGTGTGTGTGTGTGTGTGTGTGTGGCCGCTGGGACACTCGATCTGCTGCCAAAGTGCTTCCGTGTAAAAGCAGCGCTTAAACCAGATTAAGTTTGGGCTCTTTTTCGGCTCAAAGCTGCTGCGTTTGATTAGCTTAAGGGGGGCTGCGGAGGAGAAGCAAATCCAGTTAACTGTGAAGGAGTTGATATTTTAATAGACCATTAGCGAGTGCTGCTGATGCTAAAAAGCTCTTTTCCCCAGAGAAGGAGAGAAGGAGAGATAGTGGAGGTCCAGTGGCTGAAGATGTTCACTTCGTTCCAGTGTCACTGGGTGTTAGAGTTAGGGCCATATTTTGGGCTGTGTCTCAAATCGAATAATTCTGTAGACCACACAGGGTTTAAACCGCACAAATCTGTCCCAGCATGCACCTTGAAGAAAAATGGTTGCTGTTGCTGGTGGTGGCAATGAACCAACAATTGGGGTAGATGGAGTAGAAACAATTAGATTGGAGTAGACCCTACTTAACCCTAAGCATACAAGTAAAGAGTCCAAAGAAATGTATGATTTTCATAGAGGCTGGATTGTTAGTTAGACTGAAGCTGGACTTTCTCAAAGACACAATGCTAGAAATAATTAAAAAAAAAAAACACAATTCTACCATCAACACAATTATAGTTTAATAATAATTTTAAAAAAAAACGTGTAAAACAGGAGTCATGACCTGTTCGACCAGCACCTTCTGGTCAGTAAATAGTAAATAAAACCTGTACGTTATATGATTTAAACGTTTTTTTTTTTTTTGCCTTATATATATATATAAGCTGATATATTTCATACAAACTTAAATAATTCTTTTGATTGTGTAAAGCTGCTTTGCGACGATGACAACTGTAAAAATGCTATACAAATAAAATTGAATTGAATTGAATATATATGGTCACTGTTATTGGTGGCCACAATGAATCAAAACAGGAAGCAAACAGATATTCATAATTTTATGATCAAATGTTTGCAAAACAATTTGTGGCCATTTTGACGATTCCTATTTTCAGATTGGAGTAGACCCTACTTGACCCTAAGCATGCCTAGAAGTGAAAATTCCAAAGAAATGTATGTTTTTCATAGAGGGCGGATTATTAGTCAGTCTGAAGTGTGGGCTTTGAGACACATAGCTAGGAATTTTAAAATCCCCCATTCTACCATCAACATAATTATAGTTTAATTTAAAGAAATAAAATAAATGGAGACATTAGGTGTTTGACCCACATCTTCTGAAACACATAATTATCATTCTGTTTGAGGACGTGTTTAAAACAACCCTCTTGTTCCATGCTAAAGTTACAGTAGTTGTTGCTCTTAAACCTGCCAAAGGAAAACCACAAACATGTTATTAATGTACTAACAGATAAATCCTACCTGCTTAAAATGTTAACATTTTGGTGCATGCATTAAGGGGTTTGTTTATGTCTTTCATGTTCATTTATGCATAGATTTTTAACAATTCAAAAGTACAAATGTATATTAAGTTGACTACAATAAAACAGACAGTAATTAAGCAGCTCATGTGGTTCAAGCCATTGCTATGACATCAAGTCATCAACTACATCTGCAATGCGACTGATGTGACAGTGCAACAATGTGCATGTGGTCTTCTGATTATGAATAGCCAAGAATGATTATTTATTATTATCAGAATTAGTCATAGTAGTACAGTATTGTAGCTATTTTTCAATAATCAGATATAACATTACACTGACTATAACAATCACATTTACTCCAGTATGTATTTATTTATTTATTTACTCATTACTTTACCATTACCATTAAAAAAATATATCTATAGAAAATAATACAGTAATGTGCAAACATTGGTATTGTGATTATGAGTTCACAACCATTATTATTAGTAGTAGTCATAGTAGTAGTAGTAGTAGTAGTAGTAGTAGTAGTATTGGGAGCAGGGGACTGTTAACTGTTTATTACTTTTTGGTACACAGAAAGTATTAATATTATTCAAAGCAGTTTACTGACCAGTGCTGACTATTTAAGTAAATCTCATGGTTATGTATTAAACATCATTCATTTATATAAATTCTAAATAATTTCCAGGATGTTCAATGTCCAAATAGCATCAATTACTGCTATAATAAGCCAACACATCTCCATGGGTCATTACCTAAAACAACAAACTGCATAACAAACATAAGTTGTTTAGTTACAGAAAATTAACCATATATTGGTTCGTAGTGTAGACTAATTTACACTATAAGAGCAGCAGATATGAAGGATCAGTGTTATTAACTTATATTTCAAATCTATTCTGTTCATATGAATGTTTAGTAACACAGTTGCTTCACCTCACACCTTCAGGGTTTGAGCTTTGAGTCTCACGTCTGGTCCGTGTGTAAAGTTCTCATGTTGTGCACATGCATCATGAGTTTCCACCAGGGATGTCAGTAGTTGCATAGATGATGATTGAGTGTGTGTGTGATTTTGTGTATGCCTGTGGGTTGCCAGAGTTTGGGTTCTCAGCAACGTAGCTTCAGCTTGCAACATTGGCAGCTGGCATGAAATCATAGCTCACTGCGGCCATCCATCGCATAGTGACATCAGCTGGAATAGATGGATATAAATATTTTAATGACATCAAATATTGATTTAAACTAAGCTCATGATCTGCAATTTAGCAAAGATGCAATATTTCACTTGCTTTTTAAGGTTTGTACAGTATTTTATTAAATTGTGCCTTCTTGACTAATGTAGCATTGTACGATGAGGAAACAGCAAGGAAGAAAAAAAATGATTACTGACATCAGCAACAGCAAACCCTGCTTTGTAGTGTCACCTGACTCACTCATTGTATTTGTCATGGATTATTCGAACTAGCTCAATAGTTTATGGCTAAACATATCTCTATATTACGTTTTGACTTTTGACACATTTTCTAAAACTATGTTATGTGATAATGTTCCTCAAATCATATAACATATTAGCATGATAGTAGTCATGGTGCTAGCAAATATCTAGAAGTATACTAGTATAAATTAAAGATAATGTACCACAGTTAGCGTAACCTACCATAGTCATAATTTCTTAGTTATATATAAACTGTCTTGAATAGCATGTTATGGTTTTATTGTTTTGGCTAACCAATGTGCAAATTTAGAAGATAGTTGAAACTGATAGTTGTAACTGGTTAAATGTTTAACTAGCTAATTTCTAAGCAGATAAACAGCTCTAAGGAGAATCTTCATATAAAAAGAGGTATTTCATAAATATGCAGGCAAATTGCGTGGGCTGCTATAATATTTAAAGCTAATGTACCCACTTTGTACCTACTTATGGAAACACATCGATCATCTGTACCTACATCAGTTCTGTCCATTTTGGTCAACACCTTCCAAGCTCAAGGAGCTTTTAGTAGATGCCATTGTTGCTGTCCTTGTGGTGAGTGTGTTACATCATTTTCATGTAGAAAAAATGCTTTGTGTGGATGTTTTTTTTAAACAGAGTGGTAAATGTGTTTAGCAGCACCTGAGTGTGAACAATATTTTTACAGTTAAGTATATGTGTTCACTCGCTAAAGTACTCGTCATTGACGGTTAAAGAGTTTGTAGAAATAGTTAAAAGGTTAGAGCTAAAAATAAGCTTTAATGTAATCAGTGACATTATTATTTCAGGTTGAAACCCACAGACATGTCTGTCTGTCTTTCTGTATGGCAGAACTTATTAATACAAAGGAATAAAATGTTGTAAGCTTGAGTATCTGAGTGATGCTTATAGCCACACCCACCTCCAGGGACAAAACGCTATATTCGTCCCAAAAAAGCATGAGATGCTGTGATGTAATCTGGCATATAACTACTCATAACTTGGTTTCAACATTTTGATTTCATTCATGGCGTAGGTTTAACTTCAAGCAGATACTGAAGGACTGGAAAAGTTTCATTCATGGACAGACATAACGTTCTCAGAGACTGGTTTCTGCTCCACCAATATATGAAATGTAAAGATATCGTCGAAAGAGCGAGTTCCGACCCAATGTGCAGACAAAACCTTCCTTTTATTCATATATACAGTATGTACTGTGAAGTTTCTTTGACGCTAACATGCTAGTGGGTAGCTTTGTGAGCTAGAGGAGCTTATGCTAATGCTGACATTAATATAAATGATTCGAATTCATACCGAAACCCTCTGCTGCTTAATTGTTCAACTAACAACAACAACAAAAAAAAACACACACACACAATTTAATCGCAATTAAAAATCCAAAGTATGGTGCTGTTTTGCTGCCCCTCCCCCCCACAACAGCTCCCGCCTTCCGCTCATAGAAGTAATTACGAGTTCGATGCGCGCGCCTTGCCCCGCCCCCTTGTTCGTCTTCTTTCCCTTCTTCTCCCGCCCTCGGCGGTGTTTTTATTACGCGCGCCTGCCGCTTTTTTTTTTTTTTTTTTGAATAATAAATGACGCGCAATACATAAAACTGCCGCGACGCCGCGATATGAAAAGCTCGCGCAGTAAGTAATAGTGCATTTAAAAAAAAAAAAAGAGGAAGAGAAAAGAGAGAGAGAGAGAGAGAGAGAGAGAGAGAGAGAGAGAACCGGTATGTTTTTATTATCAAAATAAAAAAGACAAAAAAGAGAGGGAGAGAGAAAGGCGGAAGTGAGGAACAGAGAGAGAGAGATGGAGAGAGAGATGGAGAGATCACTGAGAGACTGTTATTGCAATAAAAGAAAAAGCGCTGCGTGTGAAGGAAAGTCCCTCCGAGCGAAAAGCGCGCGCTTTAATGAAAGTGTAGCGGCTCGCGCCGTCTCTCCGCTCCCGTGAAATATTAAGTAAAGCGGCCCATAAAGACAAGACGCGCGCAGTACCGGACCGTTACCGCTTCCCGGCGTGTCCTCGCGCTGTTTTCCAGCTTTATTACCCGCGCGCTGTAATGGAGCCGCTTTTAATTTAGTTTTACAAAGAGAGAGAGAGAGAGAGAGAGACAAGGAGAGAGGGAGACAGAGAGAGAGAAAGTGAAGTTATAACTGCTCATAGCTTCACTTCTACTCAACCTTTCGATTCCACTCGTGGTGCAGGTTTAACTTCAGGCAAACATCGCAGGACTGGCAAAGTTTCATTAAATCCTGTCCAGCCGGTTTTGTGTGATGCTGTTACAAAAGTCTGGCTGGACAGACATACAGACACACAGACAGACTGGTTTCACGTCCTGCAATGTACAAAATGTAAA
>CM059223.1:1285000-1347500 GCA_030347435.1 Clarias fuscus | reverse complement strand
TAGCATGGGAAAAGACAGAGGACGTCTCTGAGAGACAGAGGGCTCCGAACAAACAGCCGCATTAGAGCCGAGAACGATTTAATCCAAAAGTTATTTTCAATTCAAGACCCGAGACATCTTTCAGTACCTTTATTTAGTCGAGTGCGTGATTAAACCCTTATTTAGCTAAACGTTTTGTGAGAATTAGCGTCATAGCAGTAAACAGACTGTCTGTGGGCTCCTTCTGTTCAAGTGTGCATGTGTGTGTGTGTGTGTGTGCGTGCGCGTGTGTGTGTGCGTGTGTTGATCTGTGATGTTAAGTGGTGTGGAGTGCAGAACTGCTGCTCTGATGGTTGAATGCGTGACTGCGCTTTGCTCTAATGAAAGAGCAGACGGCAGGTTATGGCTCTCGAGCCCAAAACGGCAGGAGCGCGCGCACACACACACACACACACACACACACACACACACAGAATTCACACAACTCAATCCATCATATCTAAAAGACAAGCAACTTAATCATATCCCGTTAATAGTTTGTTCATGCTAATGCTAATCTGTTGACATCATGCTACACAATGCTAATGCTAATAATGCTACATAATATGTCTACACCTGACTAATGCTAACATGCTAGTATTTTATTTTAATGTTTTATCTTTTTTACATTATAACTGACCAGTGTTAAGCTTTATAAGTATTCATACTTTTTAACATGCACACACACACACACACACTCACACACACACCCACACACACACCCACACACAGGCAACTGGAAACATGGATGCCAAGCCTAACGACTGAGGTTAAGGGTTTTTGCTAGCTGCTGTGTAGCTTTTAAGTTGTTTATACACATAGTATAAAGACTCAGTTGCCACGGAAACGAGACAGAATTATTTGGAACGTCAACTTTTCCCACAGATGTAATGATAAATTACCAAGAAAAGACCAAGAATTACTGAAATTATGCTTTTATTTCACTTAGCGTTGAGCGCTAAGCAAACATTCCACAGGTTTTTCTGCAGTTGACATGAACGTCGTGTCCTGGTTCGAACTGTGAGGTTTTTTTTTTTTTTTCTTTTTTTTTTTCTGATTAGTGATGAACACAAACGTGTGGATTTTTCTCAGAAACACTCGCGCGAGACGTGACTCTGGGTTGCTTTTCTGTGAGAGTAAGGAACGTTGAAAAGGTGAGAGGAAAAAGTGACTTCATGTTTGTGTGTGAGTGTGAAATGCTTTGTTTACTTATTCAGGCACCTCACTTACGGTAAAATACGGTATTCAGAGGTTATATTACGACATTTTAAGGTTAAAATTTGTCTGTCTGTATATGTATATAGTGGTTCTCTTTGTATTCTTCCGTGTCATTTTATGCGTCTATTTATATGTGTGTGTGTGTCACTTTCTCTACAAGGTACGTTTGAGTCAAAGCGGGACTTTTGCTTATACAGAACACAGTTCTGAGAGTAAACACTCTCTTTACTTCTCCATATAATCCCCTGCTACACTAATGCACTTATCCCAGTGTTTTTTCCTAGTGCTTGGACACCATCAAGGTCGAAAGTCTTTCTCAGTACGCCGGAGCCGTGATCTGATTCACGTCTAAAACACTGGCCTCTCAGGAACTCCTTGTGGAAATGGCTTGGAGCAAAGTCAGGACTGTACAGGGGATTCATCGACTTCCTGTAACATGAAACTGGTGTTGCTGAATGATCGTGTATACAGTTCCCACAGACAGATGCGTCTCTTCCGCAAGTCGTCAACGTCCATTTTCAAGGATCAGACGTTCTCCTTGTCGAATGCTCACGGGAATGACTGCAGCGGACAGGATCGTCATTCACAGACATTCTTAGGCACCCCTTGATAATTAACGATTAAGATTTTGGTGATTTTGGTTAACACAGTCTCTCTTTGAAATGGAAAAAATGCACAATATTGTCAGCAAACATTGGTGCATAGTTACTTCTTATGCCATAAATTGAACAAAAAATAAAAAATAAAAACATTATTATGACACTGTGCAAAAGTATGGGCACCCTAAGAGTTCCAGGGTCTCAGATTCTTTTTACAAGGTTTCAGACCTTAATCAGCTCATTAGATCTGATGCATGGCAACAGCTGTCATTAGTAAATGCCAATTTCAAAGCTTTACAAATACTTTGACTCTTCAACCCTTGTGCACACACTTGCGGACACTCAACAACCATGTGTTCCTCTAAGCAGTTGTGTAAGACTCTGAAAATGAAAGTTATTGATGCCCTCAATGCAGGAGAAGCTACAAGAAGATAGCAAAGCGTCGTCAGCTTGCAGTTTCCACAGTGAGAAATGTCATTAAGTGATGGCAGTTCAGGGAAACTGTGGAGGTCAAGATGAGATCTGGAAGACCAAGAAAACTCTGGGAGAGAACTGCTGGTATGCTGGTCAGAAAGACAAATCAAAAGCCCCATTTGACTACAAAAAACCTGCAGGAAGATTCAGCAGACTCAGGAGTGGTGGTGCACCGTGCCACAAGACCTTCATGGAAGAGTCAGCAGAAGAAAACCTGACCTGCGTCCCCATCATAAAATCCAACGTCAGAAGTATGAAACAGAACATCTACAGAAGCCTGATGCGTTTTGGAAACAAGTGCTGTGGACTGATGAAGTTAAAATTGAACTCTTTGTCCACAATCAGTAAAGGCATGTTTGGAGGAAAAAAGGAGCAGCATTTCATGAAAAGAATTAATAACTTGTCAGTTATTAAGCATGGAGATGGATCTATTAAGCATGGAGGTGGATCTAGAAGCCGTCCAAGAGGACGGCTTCTACAACAGGACAATGATTCTAAACACACCTCGAAATCCACTATGGAAAACCTCAAGAGACGCAAGCTGAAGGTTTTGGAACGGCCATCACAGTCCCCTGATTTAAACGTCATTGAACATTTTAGCGGCTATAAAAAGCGTTTGCAAGCTGTGATATCTGCCAGAGGAGGCGTTACTGAGTACTGATTATGTAGGGTGCCCAAACTTTTGCACAGTGCCACAATAATGTTTTTATTTTTTATCTTTGTTCAATTTGGGACATAAAAAGTAACTATGCACCAATGTTTGTTGACAATATTGTGCCTTTTTTCCATTTCCGAGAGAGACTGTGTTTAACATCTTTTCAATTAAAAAATCACCAATCAAAAATCTGTTATTTATCAGAGAGTGCCTAAACTTTTGCATAAGACTGTACGTCCTTCGTTAAAATGTTCACACCCTTCAAATGTTTTTATTGCGGCTCAGATTCTCATCACTGTACTGTGCTTGAAGTTTTCTGTAAATGTCAATTGTCTGTTTCACGCCATTCACCAGAAATTTCAGCACATCCTATCAAGTCCCAGATTAAATCAGACGTCCCTTATATAAGTGTGACATGTGATCTATAACCCTGCTGGCTTCATCTATCCACTAAAGTGCTGTTTGTTGAGTTTGGGAGCCGTGATGCACATCACTATAATGTTTTTGAAAGAGATTAAGGCGGCGAGATAAGACTAAAACATTTAAGCGATGCATGATGGCTTTTTGTACCACATGATATATTACACACATCGTCTGCAGGAAGCTGTTGCGTCTGGTTCTATCCCATTTGTCCCGTTCTCCAATCTGGATTTCTGAATTTTCTTTTAACCTTCTATGCAAATGTTTGTAAAAGTTTTTGCTTTTTAAGGAACATTTTTTTTTTTTCCCCCTTAAAAATGCGAAAAATTGATGGATCTCATTTGGCATTCAAAAATGGTTTAAACAGTCACAAATTGTAAAACAGTTTCTTGCTTTTGTGTTTATCTTCAATTACATGGAAGAGCAAATTAACATGATGTATTCAATGTGTGCGTGCGTGCGTGTGTGTGTGTGTGTGTGTGTGTGTGTGTGTGTGTGTGTGTGTGTGGTTAAGAACAAGAGAGAGAACTGCATTTAGTTATGCAACTGTGTATCATATAAGGTGGTATCTGATACGTTTGGATGCCTTCCTCACACAATTCTGCCTCCTGCCACATGGGTGTGTGACTTGCAGAGTGTGTGTGTGTGTGTGTGTGTGTGTGTATGTGCGTGCAAGCAGGGTGTCGATGTCCTCTTCGCTGCCGGCCTTGTCGGAGGCACTCAATAAAAGGAGATTATCCGGCGTGTGGCCGTGCACTCTCTTTGTCTTCCTAACGACGGCCTTTTGACCTTCTCACCCCTCCTGCTGTGTGTGTGAGTTAGTGTGAGTGTGTGTGTAAGTGAGTGTGTGTGTATATGTACAGGGGGGGCCACCAGCTGCCACCAGGCGGGCGCGTTGCCCCTCTCGTTGGCAGAGACGTCTCTCTGTGCCCTCAGGGTGGAGCAAGCTGTTGATCCACCAGCTTCCCCCCTGCTCTCCCACCTGCCCTCACACACACACACACACACACACACACACACACACACACACACACACACACTCCATCTCTCTGTCTCTCAGTATTGCCAGGGGCACTCCTCCCTTTCTCTGTCTCTCTTTTTTCACATTTGTCCCTCTCTGTCCTTCCACCCTGTAAACACCTTTTTTTTTTTTTTTAAGTAATTACCACCTTTTAAATAATTTATTTTCAAGACAACAGAAAATTGTTTTTTGTTTCTATATCTTTTGTCATGGCTTGACTTTCACTTCTAATCATGCCCTAATGGATTTATCTCTTAGCATTTGAATTTCATATTTTTTTTTTTCAATTTAATTCTCGTATTTTAATTTAAGAAAGTAATACTTAATAATTTCTCAACTTTGGTAAACAGTAAAAGTCTTTGTAATGGCACTAAATGCGTACAGTATCTTGTTGCATTGGTGGGACACAAGTTTTCTGACCTCTAATGCAATTTTTTTCCTTTTTTTTTAATTTTTTTTTTATAATTTAATGGTGCATTTGAAGAAATTTCATTGTGACATACAGCATGTTGTATTCACTTTTTTGGAGTGTGACAATATTGCCAATTTTGCTTGATAATTAATAACAAAATAATATTATAACAAAAACAAATAAAATAAAAGAAATGTATTTTTGTTGTTATTTTCAGATTTTTTAAACTATATTATAACTACATTAATTACCTATCAATCAATCAATCAATCAATCAACATTTATTTCTATATAGCACTTTACAGCAACCTAAGTTGTACCAAAGTGCTTCACAGTTCTAAAAATGGCAATACAATGGCATTAAAAATAGAAATAAAAATACAAACAGAATAAAATACAGTTATAAATAAATAAATGAAAAATTAAATAATAGTCATAGCCATAAAAATGATAATAATAAAAAATAAAATCAGTAATATTAATATTCCTAGCTATCACAGAACAGCTACAGAAATGTTTTTATTTGAGTTATTTTATGATTTAGATGATGGTCATCTAAATCTAAATCAAGCTCAAGCTTTATTACAATTATTTTATAATAATTTTCCCAAAGCTTCACTTCAAAATCTGAAACTATTTTAAGTTGAAGTTTAAAATAAAACATATTGCACAAAAATAGAACGTATAGCTACAATGCTGAAGCGGATAAGTAATAAAAATCTGTTCCATCTAGTATAATATATGTGAAGAGTAAAAAAAAAAAAAGTTTTTTAAGCGTTAAGGAATTTGGGTAAAAATTAAACTAGATTATATTTATTATCCTAAATTAGGTAAATTTTAAACATAGAATGTTCATTAAAGCAGATGAGTGTATAGTTTTTAGTTTATTATTATTATTATTATTATTATTATTATTATTATTGTTAGTAGTAGTAGAAGTAGTAGTAGTACAAATAAAATCTTTTTTTTATTTTCGTGAATAATTTCTCAAAGGGTGTTTATCCAATATTTTTATGATGAACCGAAATTGTGAACACATTTTATTATAGTAAATATTACATTTATTTATGTTATAAAATATAAATGATATGATTATTATTAGTAGTAGTAGTGGTACTATTAGGATTTTTTGAAAAAGACCTACAGATGTTTTTTATTGTAGAGGAGTCAAAGGTCAAGATCTTCAAACGTGTAAATAATCAGGAACTAATCAGATGCGTAGGGAGGAAAGTCACGGAGCACTTAGCCCCTGTTTCCGAGTTTATTGATGTCATTGATGTCGTTTATTGATGTCATTTGATATAATGATCCCTTTTTTTATAATGATCCCTTTTTCTGTACTGAAGTTTAATGTGTATAATAGTTTGTTTTTTACAGCATTGATTTACATTTGCTCAGTGAAGGAGAAAAATGAAAGGGGGATCAATCTCTTTTAATAGGAATGAAAGTACAACAAAAACAAAAACCCTGTTCATCGTAATGAGCAATCAGTCATCTGTCCCAGCTGTGTTTCACTTCTTAATGTCTCTATATGTGTTTCAGGTGTATGTATTCCTTATTTATGCAAATAACCTGGAAAATATGTGAAACACGAAACAAACAAACAAACAAACAAACAATGTTTTATGGCCGGACCACAGGACCTCAGTGTTAATGGCTGCAAAAACCATCAATGAAATCTGATTTTCAGTTTGTTTGAGTTTGGATCAGACACACGTCAGACACTTTACAGACATTTGGGCTACGAGGGAGGAGCCGTTCGTGAACATGGGGGAACTTTGTGAGCATGTCGAAATATTTGTGAAATTTGGAGGAGCTTCATAAACTTGGGAGGAGCTGTAAAAAAAATGGGAGGAACATTTAGTAACATGTATGGAAATTTGTGAACATGGGAGGAGCTTCATAAACATGGGAGGGGCTTTGTGAACATTGGGGTGGTAACTCCGTGAAAGTGAGATGAGCTTAATCAACATGAGTGAAGGCTTATTAAAAATGGGTGGAGCTTAGTGACCATGGGTGGAATTGAATTGAATAAACATGCCGTCTGGAAAAGGCGCCCTTCAAACCGGAAACAACTGGAGCAGCTGGCTCATGAGGAGTGGGCCAAAATACCTGCAGAGAGGTGCAGAAGTCTCATTGACAGTTACAGGAATCGTTTGATTGCAGTGATTGCCTCAAAAGGTTGTGCAACAAACTATTAAGTTAGGGGTACCATCATTTTTGTCCAGGCCTGTTCCATGAATTTATTATTTTTTTATAATTCCGTTGAAGCATGGTTGAAAAGCAATGTCTGACTTTCATTGGTTAACATTCATAGAATTTTTTAAAAAATTATTACTTTTGTCAGATTAAAGTTATTTATGTGACCATTGTGCGTTTTTCTTTCATCGACTGAAGGGTACCAACAATTTTGTCCACGTGTGTATGTACATAGAAAGCGATGCTAGCTAGCATGATCATTACTCGTAGTGTGTGTGAACGGGAATCAATTCCAATAATGTGTGATGAATTTTCTTACAGTACAAAAATATGGTTTACCCCACATACACACTTCATGAGATTTTACACACACACACACACACAAAGCACAGCTTTGGTTACTCTGTCACTCTGTTATAACACTTAATATCATTATAATCCTGTTATTACATCTTTTATTATCGACTCCTTATTGATTATTGAATGCTCCAAATAAATCCCCAGAATAATAATAATTATTATAATAAAAGTGTTCTGGTTTAGCATAAAAACAATATTGTGTAAAAAACCACCACATACCAATATCATGCCAATAACACACTCTCATCTGAAAAAAAAAAAAAAGAATGCTGAGCACTTTTTCTGCACACACACACACACACACACACACACACACACACACACACACACACACACACACACACACACACACACACACACACACACACACACTTCCCCCCCTCCATACACACACACACACACACAGAGCGAGAGAGTTTGTGCTTTGTGCTTCTTCGCTCCCTCAGACATCCCCATGATGGATGGCTCTCAGACACACACTTTATGAGCATCGCATTCATCTGGAATCCCAGCATCCACAACCGCATTTAACTGAAGCACGCGCGCTTGTGTGTGTGTGTACGCGCGCTTGTGTGTGTGTACGTGTGTGTGTGTGTGTGTGTAGAGGTTGGGAGAGTGCTATGGAAGGTTGCAGCATGAGCACAAAGCTCTCTGATCTTTTCTTTTTCTTTTCTTTTTGTATAAATAAACTAAGAACGCAGAACAATGACCAACGTTTAGACGTTAATATCTTTCTGTAATGATAAACAGATTTGTCCGTGTTTGGAAAATGCCAATCAGTGTCTTGCCTTGAGGCTTGTGCTCATCAGAGCCTCCATTTTAGTGTATATATACACACACACACACACACACACACACACACACACACACACACACACACACACACAGAGAAAAGTTTATAATGGACACGAGCTGTAAGTTTGGTGAGCATTGAAAGTATACAATGGATCTCTCTCTCTCTCTCTCTCTCTCTCTCTCTCTCTCTCTCTCTCTCTCTTTTCCACGGCGATTAACGCCCTGAGGAAGAGACAATAAATCCAGGACGTGCCGAATGAACGCCATTCATCATATTCATTTTCCTGTCGATACAATTATGAAAAGCCTCTGGCCTTTCTCTCTTTCTCTCTGGAACTCAATTCTGCTCCGAAAACGCAATTAGTGTGGGAGAGTGGGAGAGGACCACTCTCTCTCTCTCTCTCTCTCTCTCTCTCTCTCTCTCTCTAACTCTGGTCTTCTGTCTCTCTCTGTCTCTCTTTATGTATCTCTCTGTTCCTCTCACACTCTCTCTTTCCTTCAGTCTCTTTTTTGTCCTTCTTTATGCATGTCTTGCGAGTCTCTCTCTCTCTCTCTCTCTCTCTCTCTCTTTAGGCTGACATCTGCTGGTCATCTGCGCGAGGACTTCAGTTTCAGGACTTCGAAGCCATCTGCTGCCCAAGATACTAATACACATCTTTTAAACAGAGAGAAAGAGAGATAGAAGGAGAAAGAAAGAGAGACAGAGACAGAGAGGTACAAGTGTACAGTCTCTCTGCATTCCTGTCTTTCTTTCCTTCTTCCTTTCTTTTCCATTATCCCTTCAACCTAATGCGTCATCCACAGCTGGAACTTTATTTCCTTGTTTGTTTGTTTGTTTGTTGTTGTTTGTTGCTTTTTTTTAGCCAACGGCGCGGTTGGGTCCTGCACTCTGATTGGTCAGAAGGTGTTGATTAATGCTCTACAACAGCAGCTCTGACAGTAGTGCAGGCTCATAATCCAGCGCTCCTCTAATAAACAATCGTTTCTATAGCAACAGCTCGCTAACATGGACGGGTATGGAGAACGCTTGGCTAATAATGAACTATATAAAATAAAAATAAAAAATCGGTGAATGAAACATGCAGGGAAGGAGTCTCCAGTGTTAGTGATGCGAACAGTCAGAGGTAAAGCCGGCGTTTTAAAGTTTTATTTTACTTTAATTTGAAGAAAGAGAATAGGTGAAGAGAGGAGTGTTTATAGCTGCTATAATATACATTGTAGAAGATCAAGAACTAACCTGCGTGTCGTCTAATGATCACCTGACATAATAATCTGTATGACATGATGTCATTGTGGTGACTTGGTGGAGCTTAAAGTGTTTTTTGAATTTAAAATAAATTGGAAATTTCCTCCATAGTGTCCTGAGATGCAGTGAACAAACACGAAAACACACACACACACACACACACACACACACACACACACACACACACACACACACACACACACACACACACACACACACACACACACACACAAAGCACTTCTCACCGTGGGAGTTTTATTGTCCACGGTTTGACAAGGTTACGCTCTTAATCACACACACACACACACACACACACACACACACACACACTGTCCCTCACAGGGACACGACAATATACAGAGTCGAGGCTGAGCGCGCCATAAATATTCATCGCCCTGTGTGTGTTTTACAAGAAGGCGATTTGCTTTAATGCAATGTTTCTGTTTGAGTTAAACGGCGCCATAAAGCGGAATGTGCGATGAGCCGTTTCACAGGTCTTTATAAATATGGATATACACTCGGATATCATTCACAGAGAGAGAGAGAGAGAGAGAGAGAGAGAGAGAGAGAGATGGGAAGGGAGGGGAGGAGAGGATAGAGAGGAGGATATAGAGAAAATAAAAATGAAAGGAAGAAAGAGCTAGCCCTTCTGCTGTCGGAGTCTAAATTATTCATCCGTTCAGTATTGCGGTTGGAGAGAAAGATGGACAGAGTACATGAAGATGGAGCGAGAAAAGAAAAGAGGATGGTGTGAAAGGAAAGAAAAGAAAAGAAAAAGAAAAGGGATGGGGGGGGGGTGAGGGAGGTGAGCGCGGCGGAGCAATAAAAGGGACGAGTGAGTGGCCCTCCGGCCCTGTGCTGCCAGACTATTTAAAAGTTATTAACACACATCTTTAAAATAGAGAGAAATAAAAAGAGAGAGAGAGAGAGAGATGAAAGAATAAAGAGGGCGGGGACGATTCAATAGAGAATGTTAATAAATCCGAGACACAATGGAAGACAAATGATGGCGAAAGAGAGGGACGAGGAGACTCGGAGGACACCGAGACACGAGGCCAGGTGTGCACCCGCATTGGGCCCCTCTCCACTACTGCCCCCGCCAAAGTACCCTGCTTCTGCCCCTCCGTGTCCCCCCCCCCCCCCTTTCCCCCCCCTCCTCCTGGTGCTAATTGATTCTGGCTGTGCTGAGCTGATTGGTGTGAGGACCAGCTGTCTCAGAGCAGCATGACCCCAGAACATCCACCTGGAGGAGGGAGGGCACACCCTCAAAGTCGCCCCCTAGTGGACATGACCTAAATGACCTCATTACCTTACACGTTTACTGTATGTAGGGTCTGTACATTTAGCCGTATTAGACACAGATTTTTATTTTTTTAGCATGACTCAAAATGTACAGCTTTATTAGCATGAGCTTTATCAGCTGTAATGATCTGGATGATTTTATATTTTTCACTGCTCATTTAAGGTTTTAGCTGGCGTGTTAACTTTTAGTATTTTTCTAGCATTACTGTATTAAGTCATGAAGTGAATAAAATGATGAGCTTAGAGTTTGTGCGATATAGAGCACGTTAATGCATTTGATGAGTGATTGGGGTTTCACCTATATGTTACACACATTGGAGTGTTCAGTCTTTCTGTATGTCTGTTCAGCCAGATTTCGTCACAGCACCACACAAAACAGAATTTAATGAAACTTTGCTGATACTTTGGGATTTGCCTGAAGTTAAACCTGCACTATAAATTAAATCAAAATGTTGTGTAAAAGTGATGTTAAGAACAGTTTTGCGCCGGATTAGAAACTGCAAGTTTTCTAACCCTAACCCACAGGGTCAAACTTAAACGCCTGCTGGACAGAATTTAAGAAAACTCCTGCAGTCCTCAGATCTCTGGCTGAAGTTTAATCTGCACCATCAGTGAATCTAAATGTGGAGTAAAAGTGATGTTATGAACAGTTATGTGTGGGATTTAATCATCTACTTTAAAATAATCTACTAATGCGCTACTGTCTCAGTGTAAACAAACACCTGCAGCAATAGATATTAATGAGAAAAGATAAAGTGAATATTTTGACTGGGATTAGTTCATATTCTCACTTTGGCTGAAATAACAGCGCTGACGTGGTATAAGTGAATTTTAACACGCCGGAGTCGTTTTAAGACAAAACTTCATCTTTATCCGATCGACTTTTTCCATTTCTCATCTGTGATTCTCTCTCCGATTACCGAACAGGGAGTGTATTTGTCTGAGCACCAAAGAAGTACAACTTAGTGTAAACAAGGCGTCAGATACTCGACCTTACAGAATGTGATTTCTGTGTATTAATAAGTGAGACAGAGAGTTCTGCTGTACAGAAATAATCAGCCTGAAATAATAATATCACTGATTGCATTAAAGCTCATCAGAGTATTTTTAGTTTGAACCTTTTAACTCTTTCTACAAACTCTTTAACCGTCAATACGCGAGTATATACAGATCGCTTCTCGTCTGTGATGGTGGCTCTCAGGATCGACTGCATATCATGTTCTTTCGTGCAAATTTACACTGTAGTTATTATTCTCAAAAATAGCAGCACGTAATCTCTGGATAGGCCCGTAGCTACCTCTACCTCACGGCTCCCCCCCCCCCCCCCAGTGCATCATGGGTACAGGGACACCAGTTTATTCCTTCTTGCAGTTGAGTAGCTGTAACGCTGATAAATGGCGGATTAATCTCGCGCAAGTGTAAAGCGTTTAGATTTAAACGCTGAGGTGAACCTCTTTTAAAAAAAAGAAACAAAGGATGAAGAAATGAGCACACAGGATGATGGAGGAGAAGTTTTATACTCGCAGAGGCTGGAAAGTGTGAACTATTAAAAAGAAGAAGAAGAAGAAGAAGAAAAAAAAACGCAGAGATTGAGCTGCAAATGAGGCGGATATGAAGTCATGAAGCCGAGGGGTGTGAACAAGTGTCGCAACATGAATTCATATCATCATGGGCCTGTAATGTGTGTGTGTGTGTGTGTGTGTGTGTGAGAGAGAGAGAGACACACGGACAGACACAGAGAGACACACACCGACAGAGAGACAGACAGACAGAGAGAGAGAGAGAGAGAGAGAGACACACACACACCACACACACACACACACACACACACAAAGAGAGACAGTGTGCGCGCGCGCTCGGTAATTGGCCGTATATTAAAGACAGTTGCGCCGCTGCCCCCTGTCTCTCTCTCTCTCTCTCTCTCTCTCTCTCTCTAACACAGCAATAAAGCCCACTTAGAGTGTTTATTAAAAACACACTCAGAAAGAGGGCGGGGGGGGGGGGGGGGGGGTGAGTGCGTGGAGGCAAAAAAAAAAAAAAAAAAAAACTACGAACAGGAAAAAATATTGGAGTTTCTCCGCCATCATTTTTTGTCTTTAAAAAGTCCAAGTGACCGCTCGGATTGGGTTGTGCATCATTTTCTGTCACGGCGCTGAAAGCGTGCCAGACAGTTCTAATTCATCATTTCGGTGATTTAATAGCTGAGAAATATATTAAAATAATAAAAAGAAGGCTGAAATGCCCTGGATTTGCGGTGATAAATAGCCCTCCCTGGCCTGATCGGATTAGACGCGCTAACAGATATATTGCGGTCAGGATTCACGCAGGCACGCGCGATTGTTTTCCAATAAAAAAGTTGCATATTAAATTCCGACACAGAAGAGGAGGGGAAGGAGAGAGAGAGAGAGAGACACAGAGAGAGAGAGAGACAGAGAGAGAGAGAGAGACAGAGAGAGAGAGAGAGACAGAGAGAGAGAGAGACAGAGAGAGAGAGACAGACAGAGACAGTGAGAGAAAGACAGTGAGAGAGAGACAGTGAGACAGAGACAGTGAGAGAGAGACAGTGAGACAGAGACAGTGAGACAGGTCCTTCCATCTGCAAGCCTCCAGAATAAAAGAAGGAGAAAGAAAAAAAAATAGATGGAAAGAGAGATGAATGTGAATGCAGAAATCTGCGTGCGTGTGTGTGTGTGTGTGTGTGTGTGTGTGTTCTCTGCAGAATCACACAAAAGGCCATGCAGGTTATTATGTGCGGCCACTTCCGCACCCGCACTCTCAGCGCGTGCCTGCGATAATATCCCGCGCTCAGGGCACCGCATTTGCATGTTTCACAAGCTCATAAACTTTAATTTAAACACACACACACGCGCGCGCGCACCCAGGCGCGTGCGCGCGCGCGAACGCGCAAGCTCGCTTAAACGCGCGCGCTCATCTCCAGAGACCCGCGCAGTCCTCCGCCTCATCAGCGCGCGCCTGATTGTAATTAATTAGCTCATTTGTTTATGCAAATCTCTGCAATTAAGTCATATTGTTTGTTAAAGAGATCATTTTCCGAATCCTGTACGCGAGTTGTTCCTCTAATTAGGCGCATTAGTGCAAATTTGTAATTAACAGAGCGTAATTAGGAGGGAAGGGAAAGAAGGCAAATTCAGAGAGATGGGGAGGAGGAGGAGGAGGAGGAGGAGGAGGATGGAAATGAGGATGTAGAGTAGGATGAGGAGGAAGATAAAGGGGAGATGAGGATGAGGATGAGAATAGCAGAAGGGTGGGGATGAGGATGAAGAGGAGGATGGAGATGTACAAGTGCTGCTTGTTGCAAAAACATTTATAAAGCGTATATGAATTCTCTGTCCAAACATGCAGAAAACCACATAAAATGCAGTTAAGAATGCTCTTTTTAAATGTCAAAATCTTTAATATTAAAAACCACAACAAAAAAAAAAACGTCTCATGAACATTTTCTCAACATTACTGTCAATAATTTTCCAAACCACCCAGACAACCTGACGATTCCTGAGTCCTTCCTAGAAATGTATTTTTGCTGAAATGTTATGTCATGTTATGGGGACGGTTACGAGTGTTATTTTAAGAACAAGCAAGAAAAAGCTGAATTTTTTTCCTGGAACTGCAGCATAAACACACACACACACACACACACACACACACACACACACACACACACACACACACACACACACACACACACACACACACACACACACACAAATGTTGTCTGAACAACTAGAAAGCTTGCCAAGTTATATTGTAGTTCAAAATAAATGATAAATTACATTTTATTTAAAAATTCCTGTTTGAACCAGAAAACGTCCTAAATTTGTAAAACGTAAAAACATTCCTACAACCAGAAATATTGCATGCATGTCGTTTTAACATTTATAATGAGATGAGGATGAAGAGGAGGAAGGAGGTGCTAAAAAAGCCAGAAAACCATTCCAGCAGTATATGCACTGACGTTATGTGTGGCAGTGGTGTTTGTGTGTGTGTGTGTGCGCGTGTGTGTGTGTGTGTGTGTGTGCTGTTTTTGCACAAATAGATGTCACTTTTCAGGGTGTGATATAACTATGATTACGATGACTGCCTTGTTTTAGTTTCTGTTCATTAAGTTACAGTATTTCTGCGTAATTTTTGAAACCTTATGTAATTTTTTGTCTGGCTGACTCCATGCCTGAGACCGGCCTTGATTTCAGAAACAGCATCGTTAAAATAGACATTTTCACACATTATTCATTTATTTTTTCGCAAATGTCACCATAATTGTTGTCCCAGTGACGTTTCCCACAGAGTAAAGAGATGTTTATTTAGCTTACAAAGGAAGGAGTCTCCAGTATCAGTGCTGTGTACGAGTCAAAGGTAAAGTTGTAACTTTAAGTTCAGGATAGAAGAGTTTACGCTTTCTTGTGTCCTCATTGACGGACTGCCGTGGTATGAGAAAAATGAAACACTTTGGGTCATGCTGTTGTGGAAAATAATCAACTTGAGGATGGCGAGAGCGTCTGTCACTGATTATTTCCCTCTAACAGCACACCCTGGAGTGGTTTTCTTTTCTTTAAATGCAGAACAATTTCATTCCCTCACACCTTTAATTATAAATGTTTGTGGGGAGAAAGAGAGAGAGAGAGAGAGTGTTGGGTCAGAGTGATGGAACACAGAAGGGTTAAATCTCTTTCATTATTACTCTCGGAATCGGCCTAAGGGGATGCAAGTATAAATGATGAGTGGAGAGAGGAGGAACGAGAATGATGAAGTGAGATGAAGACAGAGGAGAAACAGAGAGAGAAAGAGAGAGAGAGAGGGAGAGAGAGATTTTTTGAGCAGACTCATATAAATCATAACAATCATAACCCCAGGACACTTCATGACAAACAGGGAGGGCTTAGAGAGAGAGAGAGAGAGAGAGAGAGAGAGAGAGAGAGAAGAGGACAGTATGAGAGACAGGCACATTGAAGCATGTCATTATTTAAGCATAAAGGCTAATGATGTACAATCAGAAGCGCGCGCACACACACACACACACACACACACACACACACACACACACACACACACACACACACACACATTTAGACATATTATTACGATAGATATTATTAATATGAAGCAATTTATTCTGGCTTTGACTCAATATTTTGCCCTCCAGCCACCACATTTATGTTAAGTTTCACATTAGCATTAGATGAATACGTGCGTTTCTTAGTTTTTCATGCTAGGCTAGGCTTTTTACGTTAAGGTAGCTGCGCTGATTTGTCAGCAATAACAATAATAACTGTTGGTCCATGTCTTGTGTCCGCGGACGTCCTTCCTGACACTGTGTTCAGCTGCTGTGTGAGAACCAGAGGAAAAAACGGAGTATTTGTTTTTTCGTTAAAATTTCTTTGTGTTTAAGAGTTCTGTTAACGCTGACGTAATGTTGCTAGGTTGTATGTTAGGCTAGCTATCCTGATTTTCAGCAATACATTTTGAAAGATAAAAAGTCGAAAGTCGGACATGTGATCAATGTGATAAATGTTCAAGCGCTTAAACTTGTGAGAATGTTGTAGCTTAAAGTAAAATTCCTTCATTCTTCTTTTTTTTTTTTTAGTTATGATAATAGCGATCGGGGAGTGAAAATCATTCTTCTTTTTGTGACTGTGGTAACTGTTTTGGCTTAGCACATGAAACACATTTACATTTACATTACGGCATTTGGCAGTTAAGGTATTGTACATGAAAAAGAATCGAGAGTATAAGGAAACACCAAATTATGGTCAAATAACACGAGAAAAAAAAAAACACACTAATAGCATCATTAAGCTTTAGCTAACATTATTAAAATATTCTGAAAGGTGTTTAGGTTATAAATTATGTTTCTGGAAAGTTCTAGAAACACTTTTATGAAGTATTAATGGTGTTAAATGTACTCAATTTGACCAAATCTAACATTATGAAATGTGAGCCTGAGTGTGCGTACGAACAAAAACGTTGCAGCAATGATGTAGGAAGATTTATAAAGGTTACATGTCTAAACACCAAGAAACCTTTCCAGTCTTCCTAGAAATGTTCAAAATGTATATATATTTTTTACATTTCTAGAACATAAAAAAATGAATTACAACAACCTAAAACATGGCAAATTTAATTTTATAAACATTTCTTAATTTATGCTACTTTCTGAACTGCAAAAACAAGCTGATTTTGTCCTAGAACTTTAACATTCAAAAAACATTCCTATAACCAAAAATGTTAAAAAGAAATGTTACAGAAACATTTATAAATTGTAGAAATTTTTTTGTACTTTTCTTAACATTATTGTTAGTCATTGTCCAAACACCCAGACAATCGGACAGTTCCTGGGTTCATCCTAAAAGAACATTTTTGCTGGAATGTTACGTTTATGAAAGTTATTTAAAAAAAATAGGAAACCGTGGAACAATTCTACTGAAACTGCAACATTTTTTTTTTTAAATAACCACAAATGTTGTAGAAATGATTTGTAAGTGTTGTTGTCTGAACAGCCAGAAATTTTGACAAGTTAAACTGTAGTTCATTGTGTTGAAAAAATCTCACAAATGCTGTCAGAATGTTTAGAAATTTTATTTTAAAATTCCTGTTTGAACAAGAAAACAGCCTAAATTTTTTCATAATATGAATTTCATAATATGCAACAACATTCCTACATTCAGAAATGTCGCATACATGTTGTTTTAACATTTATAATTGCCATATAATAAAACATGACAAGTTTAATATTGCTTAAGGAACCTGAAAATAACCTACAAGCCAAAGTGTTGCCAAAAATGTGGGATTTATAAGTGTTATGTTTAAACAGCCAAAACTGTAAAGGTGAAAAAAACATTCCTACATATACAAATTTTACAGAAACGTTTTGGAAACGTTTATAAACAGTATTTCATATGAAATACATATGACGCTTAAAATACTTATAACTGGTAAGATGCGTTACATACAGTAGCTATTGTTAGCTTGCCACTAAGCAACATATCAGGAAAACCCATAGCTGTGCTTGGAGGCGTGAGCCTCATGTATGGAAATGGACGCGATTAGCGAAACAGAAGCTACTTCCAGAGGTAATTGTTTGTCCGTGTCTTGTGTCTGCAGACGTCCTTCCTGTCTCTGTGTTCAGCTGCTGGGTAACAAGCGGAGGAAAAAAGGCAGTAATTGGTTTTTAGTTTTAATTTCTTTGTGTTTAACAGTTCTGTTAACGCTGAGTGGGCCGGCGTAATAAGTGCGTGTGACCTGCAGGAATGTTCAGTCATCAATCCGTGTAGAAGGTCTAATGACCTGCTCATCTCAGACACTTATTAAGGACATCACTCTCTCTCTCTCTCTCTCTCTCTCTCTCTCTCTCTCTCTCTCTCTCTCACTCACTCGCACTTGCTTGCTCTCCTTCTTCTCGTCTCTCTTAAGGAAAGCTAATTAAAATAACCATTTGGCAGCCCAGCGCCCTAATTGCTATTCCCATCATCACTGGTCGATTGGGAGGTTTAAGAGAGAGAGAGAGAGAGAGAGAGAGAGAGAATAAAGAGATGAGTGAGAGAAAGATTGATAATGAGATAATGAGTCATTAGAAGCCTACATTAGTGCCTAATGCTCTCTCAATCAGCTTTAGCTCTTCTGTCTCCTTCTCGCATTTTATCACTCTCTCTCTCTCCCTCTCTCTTTCTCTCTCTGTCCATCTCTCTGTCCATCTCTCGGACGAGCCGTTAATCTTCATCCATCTGTCCATCTTCCAGTCTCTACATCCATCTTCCAGTCTTTGGCCATTTCTCTGTACATCTTTCAACTGGAGTGTTTGCTTTCATCCATCTGTTGGTCCATCTCTCTGTCGTTCCATTCATCCTTCAGTCTCTGTTCATCCCATCCTTCCTGTCCGTCTGTCCTCCAGTACATTTTTCTGACCATCGTTTTTGTCAATCTACTGATCTACCGTTCCTCCCATCTCTCTGCAAAATCTCTCTGTCTGTCCACCCACCTGTTAGTCTCTGTCCATTTCACTGTCTCTCCATCCATCTGTCTAACCTTCAGTCTCTATCCATCACTCTCTCGATCTGTGTAGCTCTCTGTCTTTCTTTCCCTCAAGGCTTTAACTTTTATCCATCTCTCCAGTAGTTGTGCCTGTGAATTCCTCTTCCAGGTCCAGGTGTCCATCTCTCTTTCCTTTCAGCTCTTTCCATTCATGTCTTTGTTTTTCTCTCCATCTACAGTAAGAACCCATCATCAATTCTCTCCATCAATCCATCTTTCTGTCTGTCCATCTTTTTTATTTATCCATCTCTATGTCTATCTATTAATATGTCAAACTTTTCATTCGTCCATCTCCTGACCACCTTTTATATTTATCCATCTCTCCATCCATCTGTCTGTCAATGTGTTCAGCAGTCCACTTATCCATCTCTCTGTCCATCCTTCCCTTTATTTATGTCTCTGTCCCCCCCATGCATCCCTCTGTCAATCCATTTTCTGGCATTAAACGTTCTGCTCTCCATCTGTCCCTCCTCTCTTTATCCATCTATCTATTATGCAACAATCTTTTCATCTCTCTCTCTCACTCTCTCTCTCTCTCTCTCTCTCTCTCTCTCTCTAAATCTCTGTCAGGTCTCTCAGGTTGTCCATCACTTTATTTTTTCATCAATATATTCTTCCTTCTATCTTTCATGTGCACATTAATTTTCCTGATTTTCATCCATCCACCTACAGAACTTGCCCTTCCCTTCTTCCATCTGTCCATCAAGTTAGTTGTCACTCCTTTCACTGACCCCCCCCGCCGCCCCCCCCCTCCAACCAATCTTAAGTTGTGACTCTATCCATCCATGTCTGTTTATATTTCTTTTCATTCCATCTCTGAGGAGATCCTGTGTTCCATCAGTTTGTTTATCCATCCATTTATTTGTCCATCTGTCCATCTCTTGTCCATATCATTGTAGATCAATCAGTCCATCTGTCTTTTTTTTTTTTTGTCCATGAACTGGAAAGCGTTTTAAAAGAACTTCATACAGAAATTTGTATGAATGTTGATTTTGAGAAAGGAATCCCAAGAAGTGTGAACTCTGTGTGTGAGCATGTGCTAGCGTGTGTGTTGCTCCATCTGCTGGTCAAACACCACACTACAGCTTCTCTTATTACAAAATATTGCTGACCACAGATATTTTTTTTTGCCTCCAAAATATTTATTTTGAAGTCATCATATTGAGGTTTTTTTTTATTTGATTTTTATTTGATAGTGTGATATTGCTCGGTGTATTCATGTGCGTCTGAATAACAGACAAATCTGCAGGAGACACAGAAGTGACATTCAGGCTACTGAGCGACAGAAGACGGGAATAAATCAGATCATCGCCTGATTCCTGATTGCATCATCATGTTTACTGAACCGATCAGGCATTTTCTAGAATTACATGCATTCCTGTCGTTTACACACACACGCACACACACACACACACACACACACACACACACACACACACACACACACACACACACACACACACACACAAAAAAAAAAACTGAAATTAGTGCAAAGTTTAATGAATCAAGGAAAAAATCCAGGAAAAGTCTCATCATCATCAGGCATTCAGGCTAGACTGCAGAGAGACAGACAGAGAGAGTGAGAAAGGTAGGAAGAGAGACACACACAGGGAGAGGGAGACCAGGAGAAAGAGAGATGGAAAGAAAGAGTGAGACAGGGATGACGAGAGACAGACAGGGAGGAAAAGAGCGAATGAAAGACAGATAGGGAGGGAAAGAGACAGGAAGAGAAAGGCAGACATGGTAGAAGTGAGACAGACATGGAGACAGAGAGGAAGAAAGACAGACAGAGGTGAAGAGCAAGAGAAAGAGAAAGACAGATAGGAAGGAAGCGACACAGGATGAGAGAGTGAGACAGGGAGAAAGAGAGACAGACAGGAAGGAATAGAGACAGACAGGGAGACTGTCAGAGACACCCACTTAATATAACACCTTCTAATAAATGAATCTTTAATGATTACAGTCTACACTTCTTTTGAAATCAAAACAATTTTCATAACAAAAATACATAACTATATTAACCTGATTTATGATAAATATGAATGATGCAGTTAATTATGAATAAAAAGGAGAAAGAAATGAAATGATAAATATGAATGGAATGTGGAATTTTCATGTTCTGTGGCGTCAGTACGAAACAACCAGGAGCCCTCCGTCACACGTCCAGTCCTCTTCTTCTGCTCTTGGCAACACATCACTTACAGTATGAGGGACTGTTATCCATTTCCTTAACAAAGCACTCGTTAAACAATTTGTCTCTTCAGCATCAACGACAAAATTCTGTGTCCCTGATCGTTTCCTCGCCCGATGCACAGAAACACACGCCGCATTTTTATACAAGCGACTGATGAGAAACAAACATGGCGGCCGCAAGATCACGCTGTAGACTCACGCAGACCCAAACACCGCGTCCGCTCCCTGCGCACGATCGTGTCAGAGTCCGCTGTCCGTTCAGCTTGTTTTAGTAAAAACTGAGGAAGAAGATCAGGAACCTGATCCTCAGCGAGTGCCGAGTGCTGCAGCGGTGAGGGCCGCGAGCTGAGGGCCGCGAGCTGAGGGCCGCGAGCTGAGTGCTCACGATCGTCTCCGCTGTCCAGGGTTTGAGTTCCCGGTGTTTGCCGTCAATGCCAATTGTAATTAAAGTGACGTTTCATAGGATGTCTTAGAGAATTGTTCGAATATTTTAGACAGATTTATCGGCCAAAACATGGTATTGGCGTCGAAAAAGTTCCTTACCTACTGCCGGTGAAAAAGTGAATTTTCAGACAGGATCATGTAACATGTAGCATTTTTCACAATACTTAATGCTTCGTATCTCCTGATCCAGGCTTCGTTTTGTGTAAATATGCTACACATTTATATTTTCAGCAGATAAAAAGAAACACATTTGCTGAACACAATTTCATGCTCTCTTACGTAGTGTCTGTTACTTTTTTTAAATTCAAATCTTTCAGTGATCTTAATCGTCATTCAGATGAAACTTGGCCAATTTAGATTTCACATGAAAACACATAAAAGCCAGAAAGCGTGTATTATTCTAACCAGACGAGCAGAGCTGGAGGATCGGGGGGAACGTGGTGCCATTAGAGCTGAGAGCGAAGTGGCTGCTGGGCCGTTTTTATCTTGGTCAGCGAGTCTGAGTGTTTTGAACGTGATGCGGACAGCTACAGGAAGGCAGTGCAGGAGAAGCGGGGCGTTGTGGGAGAAAGGTTGTTACAGGTTTTCACATTACGTTGTCGGTGTTATTTATTTGACTTAATGTTTAAGCGATGTCTTAGTGATAAGTTCTTGCCCAACTTTGCTTTATTTCTTAAAGAAAGAAAAAAAATCATGGTTGGAAATTAGTTGCTACAAACATGGCGTGAGGGACATTCAACCTTCTTTCCTTATTTTTTAGTTCTATGCCCATAAAACCCCAATAATCACTTGCCTTTTTACATTCTCCGTTCCTTTCACCTTGCTGTTTGTGCTCTCACCGGGATTCCGTACTCGTAGCGCACGGCCACCCTCATGGACAGGGTGACGGGATGGCCACAGATCAAAGGGGTGACGTAATCCACAAGAGGGAGACATAAACTCTCACGAGGCTCTGCAGGCGAAGCAGCGCAAACACCTGAAAGCATAACAGCTTGAACGAGAGGATGATTATATTCAAATTTAATTCAACTCCATTTAACCTTTATGTATATATGCAGGTGCTTCTCTATGAATTAGAATATTATGGAATATGGATATTCCATAAATTCCTTCAGTATTCAATTCCAAAATTAAAAACTCATATATTATATAGCTTCATCACACACAGACACGATCTATTTCAGGTGTTTATTTCTTTACACTTTTAATTATGACTTGCAGCTAATGAAAACCCCATTTCAGTATCGCAGAAAATTTTCATACAAAAAAAATAAGTTGTATTTTAGCTGAAACGTTAACAGGCACATTTTGGCAACAGTTAAGAATAATTTGAACCTATTTAAGAAGGATAATATAAGACCTTTAAATACATGGATATGTCTCCATGCACAGATTTAAAAATGTGCCCAAGCAGGCAATGAAAATATTTCCATATACGACTTCAAAGACACGCACGTACTCTTATATATGGACAAAAAACACAAATACCTGCACTTATATATTTGCATATACAATTGCAGACACACCCATAGATTCGTATAAAAACTCAAAAAGCGGCATATATGACCTCACAGACACAACCTACACTGGCTCGTATGGACTGCCAGGTCTTTGGCGTGGCCACACCCCTGACGGTAACTGCTTGGCTCCAGTTGTCTGCTGCTGAAGCTGAATAACAGCCTACAAGAGCAGTTTTACTAAAGACCAGGTTGATAAAATGAAGACAGACCTCTGGACTCTTCCGTCCCGATGTATTAAACGGTTTCCACACAATCGTTTTTGGGTTTTTCTCTCAGTAATAGACCGGAGTGCTTTAAGAGTTTACACTCCTTTGATGAGAAGCTGTGTTTATTTGTCTCATTAATATCCTGAAAGAGAATAAAGAGCAGCTAGTGAGGGACTGGCTGTTTATAGCTGTTTATAAATGACAGGTTTAACTGACGTATCACAACTTATGACTGGAATTTAAGTCTAACGTGTTTATTAGTAGGTGTAAGAGGACGGCATCACACCAGCTGTTAGATGATTATTTTCCTGGATCAGCTCATCCTAAAGTGCTTCGACAGCTGTGTGTTTGTCTCTTTCATGTCATCGCAACAGACAAACACACACACACACACACACACACACACAGTATCTAAAGGCTAGTGCTACTGTGTGTCCTTGGAAAGGCAGGTGATTTGGCACTCAGTGGTTACACACCAACGTGTTTTTGTTCTCTGTGTTGATAAGAAAACAATTTTCATTAAAAAACAAAAACAGGGGGCCTCCAAGTGGCGCAGTGGTTAAAGCGCTCGCTCTATCATCCGGAGATCGCTAGTTCGAATCCCGGGTGGTGCTGTAACCTCTCGCAGCCGGAGGTCTAGAGAGAGCTGATTGGCCGAGCTCTCTCAGAGGGGAGGGATGAGAGGTACTTAGTGCTCCCACATTAATCACGGCTCTACAGCCAGTCAGGGGCGTCTGTGAGCTCGCGCAACGGAGGGAGCGGATAGCGCCGTCCTCCGAGTGTGTTACGCCGCCCCCAACGATGCGCGAGCGAGCAGTTCGAAAAGATGCCGACGGCTGGCGTCACGTGGTTCGGAGGAAACACGCGATAGTCTTCGGCCCTCCCGGCTGAGTGGTAGTAGTAGCCTTAATGTGGGAGCCCCCTAGTGACGGGGAGGAATTGGACACGACTAAATTAGGGAGAAAATCGGGGAAAAATAAAAAAAAAACAAAAAAACAAGAAGCTCATGCAGTGTTCAAGGTTCCATAGTGTAAAGATTAAAACATTTTTGCACTACACTAGAACACAGGCTAAAAGCAGCTTCGATTGAATACAATTAAATTCACGAACCCAAAATATTAGTAATTTTGTCTTAATGTATTGTTTACAGAGACTGAGGTTTTACTGAACTGACTAGTGCCGATATTCAGCATAACGTCACTCTTCATTTTAAACCGTCTTTTTATGACAGACTGTCAACGTAACCCACATGCACTCGGCATTCTTACAGATAATCACTGCGATATTACAGGTAGTAAACTGGACTATGTTCCAAGTCCTACTTTGCATTTTTTCAGCATGTTTAAATGGGAATTTGTGTCCAGGAAAAAAAATATGTCCAACTGTTTTGTTAAACAAACAAAGGATATTAAAACTTGCTAAAAAAAAATGCAAAGATGAAATTGTAACGTTCTCCTGATCTGACTGTGTGCTGAATATTGCAGTTTATTCAATAAATATCATAATTATCAATAACTGAATAATTATGAACTAAGAACCAGTCAGGGGGGCCACGGCAAATCAGATTCAATTAGCAATAAATAATGGCTTAGAAAACATTAAACATGATATCAAAAATCTTGAGCAATGCCCTGTGCCCTAATACAGGTGGTATTAAGTTATACAGTATGTAGCACTGCAACAAGAGCCTGAAAAACATCAGGATGCCGGTCAGTCTTGATCAGTTGCGCAAAAATAATCAGACAAACATGCTATCAGGGCGATGTAAAAAAATGTAATTGACTGAAGACACCATAAACAGTGTGACGTGTCGTGGTCGAGTCACGGTGTCCGTCTCTCTCCTCTGTTCTGAAAATCGCAGAACTCTGATTCCCCTTCGCTGATCAAGCAGTGATTGACACACTCTATGCCAGTGATGTTTGGCATTGTCAGGTTGACAGTACATTCACCCAAAGATGTTGGGGGGGGGGGGGGGGGGGGGGGGACCAATCATATTTCGGTTGGGGGGGGGGGCACCCCATGCCCCCTCCCCCCACCCACAGCTGGAATCACCCCTGGTCACACTCCACACTACAGCTTCTCTTATTACGAAATATTGATGACATCAAATTATTATTATTATTTTTGCCACCAAAATATTTATTTTGAAGTGATCACAGTGAGGAATTTTTATTTTATTTGATAGTGTGATATTGCTCGGTCTATTCATGTGCGTCCGAATAACAGACAAATCTTAAGGAGAAACAGAAGTGACATTCAGGCTACTGAATGACTGAAGTCAGTAATAAATCAGATCATCACCCGATTCCTGATTGCATCATCACGTTTACTGAACCGATCAGGCGTTTTCTAGAATCACACGCTTTCTGCCGTTTATAAATTAGTGAAAAGTTTAATGATTCCAGGAAAATTCGAATCATCATCATGTATCCCATCTGGACTGCGGAGAGACAGACAGAGAGAGTGAGACAGGGATGAAGAGAGACAGACAGTGTCACCTATTTAATATAACATATCTTTATTGATTACAGCTTTATCTCTTTTTTAATTCAAAATGATTTTCTTAAGAAAACTCTTTAAACATTTACAGTGATTTATGATGAGGAATATTAATGATGCAGTTTACAATCATGAGATAAAAAAAGATAACTAATTGAATGCTAAATATGGACAGACCAGGATAAAACAAATGTAATTTAAAGACAGAGAGACATGTTAATTATTGTTGATTGATTGTTGAGACATATTAATTATTGTTTTTTTTTCTTATATAATATATTTTCATTTATGTGCCATCAAACGATCACATTACTTTAGTTACATTTTAATGTTCTTTTTTTTTCCTTTTTAAGGAAATTTTAAAAAATATATGTTTTGATTTGTTTTTGAACTCAGGTAATTATCCTAATTTTGTCTGTTCTGATCAGGATCATGTGAATTATTTTGAATAGACACTAAAATTAAGAAAAAGTATTTTTAAAAACAAAATACAAATTCGTTAGCTTAGACTCGTATGTGTACACACAGAATCTGGTGGGGAAACAATAATTTGGGATTTCTTTTCTTTTTACACCAGATTAATCGTATGTGACGCAGTGCAGTCTGTAGTAGTGAGACAACACATCTCTCATGAGGAAGTGTTATCTCTTATTCATAGACTCACACAGACTCAAAAACCACACACTCCCTGCACGTGATCATCTCAGAGTCAGTAGAAACTGAGGCAGAAGATCGGGGAACTGATCGTCAGCACGCGTCACGTGCTACATTCCCGGCAGCGTGGTGTTGACGGTAGTGAAGGTCATGGGCTGAGTGTTCATGATGACCGGCGTGGTCTGTTTGCGGTGTTTGATCTCCCGGTTCATCTGGCACCACGAGCAAATACCGCAGAAACAGGAGATCAGGATGTCTTCACACAGACTGCCCTAAAAGACACACACACACACACACACACACACACACACACACACACACACACACACACACACACACACACACACACAAAGTTCTATTAACAGTCGGTTCTGAATAACTTCTAACGTATATTAAGGCCACGCCCCCTACCCAGGTCTGCCACTCCCGCTGAGACTTTTTGAAATGGCAACTATATTTAATCGTTAATGCTACGAGTAATTACAGTGCTGTATAGCTACAGGAAGTCTGAGAGAAATTTTGAACTAAATAAATCATTATTCAGGAATCATTACCTTATTATTATTATCAGGTTTATGTGATGTCTCTCAGACCATAAATCATTTTTTTGCACAATATTGCTTTATTTCTTGCATGATCTAAACTTCCTTTTTTTTTCTTTTTCTATGCCTATAAAATCCATGTTATCTCTCTCTTTCACTTTTAAAGCGGAACCTCAGCATACAAACCTTAAGAACTTAAATTTTGAAGGAAATTTGTCTCAGCGTACAAAGCATTATTGTACAATGGCCGAGAAGTGCAAAACAAAATAACAAAACCTAAACCAAAATAACAAATAATAAAAAAAAAAAACGAAAAACAATACAACAAATCAGAAAACAGAACGACATATCCAGAAACAAAATAACAAATGAGCAAACACAACAATTCAGTCAAACCGGAAAAGGTAGGTACAGTTTGCAAATGAAATTCTTATCGCTGATTGGAAGAGACCGCCGTCACTCAAAACATACAAGCAGTACTGTCAAGTGAAGTCAAATTGATTTTTAAAGCACATTTAACACAACTTAGTTGGCCAAGGTGCTGTACAATCCTAAAATACTACAAATAATCCTTAAAAAAATACATCTAAATGTCCGTGAGACTGCAGCACTTCCTGTATATTTTGAGTGACAGATGTTTCGTCCAATCATGCTTACGTTGGGTTGCGAAATAAAGCCTACCGCTAATCTTGAGTGGCAGATGTCTCGTCCAATCAGTGGTAAGAATGTCATTCGCAAGCCACACCTACTTTTTTCAGCTTGTTGATTCTTACCGCTGATTGGACGAGACAGGAATATACAGGAAGTGCTGCAGCCTCACGGACATTTAGCTGTATTTTCATTTAAGGATCAGTTTCAGTATTTTAGGATTTTACATCATTTGCTTAACTAAGTTGTGTTAAATGTGCTTTTAAAATAAGTTTGACTTCACTTGACAGTACTGCTTGTATGTTTTGAGTGACGGCGGTCTCTTCCAATCAGCGATAAGAATTTAATTTGAGAACGATACCTACCTCTTCCGGTTTGACTGAATTGTCGCTGTGTTTTCTCATTTGGTTTATTGTTTTCGGTTTTGTTATTTCGTGTTGGGTTTTGTTATTTTATTTATTTTTTTTCCCCGATTTTCTCCCTAATTTAGTCGTTTTTCGGTGTCCAATTCCTCCCCGTCACTAGGGGGCTCCCACATTAAGGCTACTACTACCACTCAGCCGGGAGGGCCGAAGACTATCACGTGTTTCCTCCGAACCACATGACGCCAGCCGTCCGCATCTTTTCGAACTGCTCGCTCGCGCACCCTTGGGGGCGGCGTAACACACTCGGAGGACGGCGCTATCCGCTCCCTCCGTTGCGCGAGCTCACAGACGCCCCTGACTGGCTGTAGAGCCGTGATTAATGTGGGAGCACTAAGTACCTCTCATCCCTCCCCTCTGAGAGAGCTCGGCCAATCAGCTCTCTCTAGACCTCCGGCTGCGAGAGGTTACAGCACCACCCGGGATTCGAACTAGCGATCTCCGGATGATAGGGCGAGCGCTTTAACCACTGTGCCACTCGGAGGCACGTTATTTTGTTTTTTAATTTATTTTGTTTTCGGTTTTGTTATTTTGTTTTTTTATTTGTTATTTCGTTTTGGGTTTTGTTATTTTGTTTTTTAATTTATTTTGTTTTCGGTTTTGTTATTTAGTTTTTTTAATTTGTTATTTCGTGTTGGGTTTTGTTATTTTGTTTTTTAATTTATTTTGTTTTAGGTTTTGTTATTTTGTTTTTTTATTTGTTATTTCGTTTTGGGTTTTGTTATTTTGTTTTTTAATTTATTTTGTTTTCGGTTTTGGTTTTTTTTTTTTTTGTTATTTCGTGTTGGGTTTTGTTATTTTGTTTTTTAATTTATTTTGTTTTCGGTTTTGTTATTTTGTTTTTTTATTTGTTATTTCATTTTGCGTTTTGTTATTTTGTTTTTTAATTTATTTTGTTTTAGGTTTTGTTATTTTGTTTTTTTTATTTGTTATTTCGTGTTGGGTTTTGTTATTTTGTTTTTTAATTGATTTTGTTTTTGGTTTTGTTATTTTGTTTTTTTGTTTTGCACTTCACGGCCACTGTATTATTGGCATATTACCGAAAGAACTGAACGTCTGCCAATTTCAAAACGTGTTCAGTGGAAAGCCAAGCAAAGTGAGTTTACATTTTTTTGTGTACGATTTAGTGAAGATAGCACCACGGGTCAGGAGAACGTTAACAAGGATGGTATCAAGAAGCTACCAGTTTGGTCTTAAAGCAGCCGGTGCCGAGTGGAATCATAAATGAATGTTAAGTGAAGTTTACTGTCTATATAGAGAGAGTGAGACAGGGAGGAAGAGAGACTAACAGTGACACCCACTTAATAGAACACCCTATAATAAATGAATCCAAATGTAAATTGAAGACAGAAAGACATGTTAACTATTGTTGATTTTTGAGTTTTTTCTCACATAATATATTTTACTTTTATGTGCCATCAAACGTCACAACACGGTTCACAACACAGTCCTTCCTCTTCTTCTGCTCTTCTGGGTTCATAATAACAACACATACACACACGCACACACACATACACCCTTTATGAGAATATCTGCTGTATGTTTATTTTTGATTTACTTCAGTTACATATTAATGTTGAATCATTTGCACCAATTTACAATTCTTCCTTTTGTGTTTTTTTGTCCCTTCTTATTTTAAGGAATTTGTTTAAAATGTGTTTTGATTTGTTTTGGGCTGTTTTTTTTTAACTCATGTAATTATCCTAATTTTGTCTGTTGTGATCAGGATTCATGTCTATTTATTTAATATTTACTTCTTTTACTTTGTCTTTACTTCTTTTTTTATTGTTGTTATCTGCAATAATATGATTATAGTGTTAGAAATTGCTAATGTTGTTTATTTTTTTGGGTGGCTGGAACGGATTATCTGTATTTACATTGTTTTCCTAATAACTCGCTTCTGGAACTAATTCAATTTGTATGCTGAGGTTCCGCTGCACTTATTTACCTGTAGCCTGCTGTTTATGATCCATGACACTCACCGGGATACCATACTTGTACCGTATGGCCACCCTCATGGACAGAGTGACGGGAGGAACGCAGATCCCGACGCCGGTGGCTGCTACGAGTGCAGGGCCCAAAAAGTCCACAAGAGGGAGACATAAACTCTCGCCGAACTCAGATGAGGTGCGGCAGGCGAAGCAGGGGAAACACCAAAATGCAAAACAGCCTGGAAGAGAGATTACTTACATTTTGAAACTATGATAAAATCCCAATTAAAGCTCCAGGTTAAACAAGGCGATAAGAAAAAGTTTTGTAACACACCAACAGGTGGCAGCACAAAGCTGCACACACAGTCACAGGGAGCGCCGACCTTCATAAGTCAGTGTGCCAAAAGACATCGGGTGCTGTACAACTGGTGCTGTTCTGACCACACGTGTGACCACGTCTGTTATTTCATCGTAGACAGCAAGTTAGAACAAAAAGCGGAGGTGAACTTCTGTATGAACCTGGTCAAATCTGCCACAGAGACGTTTGATGTGACGATCAAGATGTTTTGAGTGGCATGCGCACTTCAAGAGCGGAAGAACATCACTGGACGGTGACGAGAGATCAGGAAAAGACCTTCAAAGAGCTCAACCCATGAAAATGTCGAAACCTTTCGGCATCTTGTGCCAAAAAGTGATGATTGTTAGAAAACAATCCACAACATCGCTGTCATTGTCGGTGTGTCATACGCAACCGTCCAGGCGATCCTTGCTGCGGAGTTTCAATAGACCATCAATAGCAAGTTCTACCGCCGGGTTTTAAGGTGTCTGAGGAAGGACGTACAGTGACAGGGACCGGATCTGAGGTGCGCTAATCTTAAAACCTATTGTTCCTCTCATACTGTAGGAACAGCTTATATATATATATATATATATATATAGACTGTTTTTATGTCTTCATGTAACAAAAAAATAATTTTAGCGGACAGCATCACGTAAGGAGGATACACTTGGTGTGTGTGTGTGTGTGTGTGTGTGTGTGTGTGTGTGTGTGTGTGATCAGGATCAGGGATTGCAGAATGCAGGTTGTATTTTAGCTGGAATGTTTACAGACACATTTTGGAAACATTTAAGACTTATTTTTTACTTGTTTTGAAAACAGGATGACATCTGACCTTTAAAGACAGTCCATTCTTATGTGGACAAAAAAAGACAAGACACGTGTATTTTTGTGTATGTTAACTCGGACACGCCCATATTTTCACATGTAGACTTAAACACCTGCTTATATAAACTCAGACACACCTATAGTTCCATATATGGAATCCAGGACACGCCCACATTTGCTAATTTGAACTCAAAGTCAGGCCTTTGTTATAGTCCACGCCTCCTATTTACCGCTGAAGGAAACGGCTTAAACAGGAGCGTGAGCACAAGGCCGGGCCGCTCTGTGCTAGCTGATCAAATGAAGAAGCTGCGAACTCTCCGGTACGGATGCGTTAAAGGGTTTCTGCTTACATGTGTTCATGTCCTGGCAGCAGTGACACAGTCCTGAACTCCACGCCGTGACCCTCGCCACCGCCTTCGGCTGCTCCTGGATCACTATAGTGGTGGCGGCCATGATGCTCAGCTCAGGGTCTCTGACAAACGTGAAAGATCAGAACAGTAAGAACGGTGCATTTAATTGGAAGCAGACTAATCCTTCAAGAAAATAAAATCAAATGCAAAATCAAATATAATTAAAAGGGAAAGTAAGAAAGAAAGAAATAGGTCATGTTTATAGGGTTACCTGTTGATTGCGCAACATTCAAGTAAATAATGACATGAATTAAATGTTACAGTATGTCTCAAATGTTACAGAGTGAAAGTCTGATGCTTTTGCGCGTCCAGTATCTTCTTTCATCGCAGACACACTTATTGCACGAATCGCAGGATGTCTATAAGCAGTACAGATCCGTCCTAGACCTTTAGGTTTTACTTTATATTTTACAAATATGTGTTATGAGTGGAAAAAAAGAAATGGAACAGCATGCAGAACAACAAGATGCCTGAACGGTTTCAACTGGTTCATCCGGTTTAAATCTTTCATCATTGTGTTTTCGGAAGGTGAAATTATTCAGACTGGAATAAAAAGCATCATCTGTACAGCACATTCGCAGCAGTCGCTCTCAGATTTAAAAATAAAAATAACGAAATCCTTAAGAACTAAAATATTTTGCCCAAAATATCAGTTTCGTGCCTTAAATTTCAATGTCCAGGTCAGACGGTGTGAGAAACGTTCCCTGATCATTTTGCAGACGTGACGGTCGCTGCGAACCCAAAGTGAATCGACTCCACTGAAGTATTTCTATTCATGCATATTTCTACATGTTATCATATGTGTATAATGTGCGAGTGTGTATTGCTCCTACCTGGGTTAGTCGAGTGCTGCGTTCTCTTCCTCTTTACGCATGTAATGAACCTTCCTGTAAATATGTAAGTCTAAAAGCAGAAGAACCTGAACATTCCTCCACTATCTCCTCCACTACATCAGCGCAGTGGGTGGAGCAGCTGCTTTCTTTCCTTTTATATTAAAAGAATTAGTTTATACGTTAATCGGATCAGTATTTATCTCAGAGAGTTTCTTTACATGCTCCTCACCACTACCATATTACATTACCTAACCTTAAATATTATGTTTAATGTTCAACATTCATTTCTAAAGGAGAATGTATCTGGTGGTCGTGTGGCTTAGTGTCCAGCACAGTCGCCTCGCACCTCCAGGGTTCAGGTTTGAGTCCCACCTCAGGTCTGTGCGCTTGGACTGGGTTGGTGCGTTTTCCTCCAACAGTCTGACAGTCCAAAGACATGCAGATTAGGCTAATTGGCGTCCCAAATCTGCCTGCTGTTTGTGTGTCATCCAGGATGTACCCCACCTCGTGCCCCACATCTCCAGGGATAGGCCCCCGTGACCCGGAGTACACGATAACGCATTATAGACAATGTGCAAGTCAGAGTGACAATATATATATGAGAAAATACAACACACAGTTTAGTATTAGGGCATTAGTTTTATTCATGTTTTTCAATAGGATCAGTAGTGTTACAAATAACATGATTGATTTGGAGCTGATTATGTTATGATTATTATGCTATTTTTTCATACAAATACATATTTTGAGTTTTTTTTTTTTTTTTTTTTTTACATATTCAAATTATGCATCAGAGTGGAGACTTTGCATATGAAAGGATTAACATAGTAAAAAGGGTTTTACAGAATATTAACATCCATTTTATTCCACAAGAAGATAAATTATATTCTGTGCAGGTTTTTTTTTTGTTTGTTTTTTTGTAACAATCTGTCTGAAATCTATTTCAGTTCTAAAACATGCAAACATCACAAACCGTGATCCTTCAGGCACCAACACAGGGTGATTTTATTTCCATTTCAATATCAATTATACAATTTAAAAACACTAAAGACAACAAGTTCACAGAAATCAAGTGACAGTGACGAGATCCGATTAAACATCGTGATTAAACAGAACCTTTATATAAATATATACATTTATACAGCACACTTAATTCTTCATTCAGGACGGGAGATAGGTTTTTTTTTTTTTTCTTCTTGCAGATGAATCGGGATCAGTTCTTCGGTCTGGCGTTGACCAGGGCGATGGGAATCGCGCGAATTTTCATCTCCCGAGACATCTGACACCAGACGCAGGGCGTACAGCACGTAGCGACCAGGCAGTCGTCACAGAGTGTGCCCTGTGTTTCACATAAACATTCATTTATTTGATTGATGAAAGTTCAGGAAATCGAAATGAAGCCACAGCTGGAGAGAGCATTACATGTCGTCATGGTAACACACAAATCTGGCAGCCTGTGCAATGCTATTACGCACAAAAAACATGTTTACAGTTTCAAAAGGGTCCGTTTTGAAAATGCATAAAAAAAAGAAATTGATTCTTAATCCTTCATACTAAATACGAACTCTTAAGTAAGTAAGTAGATGATTTCTTCGAAAGAAAATCTTTAGTGATTAATGGAACATATTCAGCAAGTTAAAAAGAAAAGAAAAAAAGGAAGAAAGACTATGAATAGAATTGTGCTACATGTGTGTAAATAATGACATTAACAACGTGCTGCTGTGTTGAGCAATATTACTTGACCATGAAAAAAAGAAAAATAAAATAACGTTTCTGATCCCAGGCCTCACCTTGATGCCGTATCGTTGGCGCATGGAAACCCTCATGGCCCATGTGGCAGGTGAGGCGATACCGCAGAGATCCAGCAGGGGGAGGCACAAACACTGGCCATATTTTTTAGTCGTCTTGCAGGCGAAACACGGGCAGAACCAAAATGCAAGACAACCTGATAACACACACACACACAGAAACACAAACACCCCTTAAACCATGTACAGTAGAAACAACGTTACATTCCAGCACACAGATATAAATCACGAACGCTGACGTCTAAAGAATGTAGTCGTTTCTCGTCCATGTTGCATTTCATTATATATATATATATAAAAAAAAAAGCCATGACCATAAATCTAATTTCCTCATCGATCTGAACATAAATATTTCTCCAGTTCTCTCCAGTTTCTTTACTAAGTTCCTGAAAGAGAATAAAGAGCAGCTGATGAGGAAACAGCCGTTTATAGCTGCTATAAACAAACCAGAACAGGAAGGAACAGGTCTTACAGACGCGTCACACCTTTTAACCAGAATGAAAAGTGTAGTGTGTGGTAGTTTATTAATAAAGGTAAGAGGAGTTAAACACTCCAGCTTGTACAGTCATAGGAAAATGATTGCTGTTGAATCACACTGCTCTGAATCTCACTCATCATCATCATCATCTATACCTCTTCATCCTGTATACAGGGTCGCGGGGGGTGTGAAGCTTATCGCTGGGGACTCGACACTGGGCATGGGGCAGGGTACACTCACATGGGGCATCAATCCAATAGAGGGCAAACATGCACACAGACCCGAGGCGGGATTCGAACCCGACAATGCTAACCACTGTGCCACTGTTACATACAAAATAAACAGCGCTGTGTGTGTGTGTGTGGTGGGAGGGGTTAGGAGTTACTCACACTCGGGCACGTTGTCACAGCAGTCGCAGACCCCCGAGGCCCACTCGTCAGACTCTCTGGATTCCAGAACCGTCTGCGGCTGTTTAATCACCATCTTGGTCGTCATTTCTGCGGCTGAAACACACAAACACTACACGTCTGATGGATGTTCAGTTTTACCCCATGAGGAAGATGCGTTTCATTTTACGTACTTTAATTCTCTCTCAGCTTCAAACTCTGACAGAATTCATGCTCATTTTTGTGTTACTTCACATTGGAACTTTTTTTTTTTTTTCCAATCTATTTGATGATTCCACACATCCTGTCTATTTAAACTCGATTAATTTTATTGATCTGATGATTATTTCTGCCTGATTGATTGACTCTTAATGACATGCAGAAAGTTCTGCTAATATGCTAACAAGCCAAGAGTGACATCTGCTAAAATCAAAACAATGCAATTTAAATCAACATAGTTTTCTACTTTCCAAGAACATAACGAAGGACGGAAGCCAGTTTCACAAAAAGAAAGTTTATTAGGAATCTCCAGATCAACGCCAGTCCAATGAGCCACATTGTATTGTATGGTTTAAAGAGCAGTCCTGAACTGATCAGTGCCAATATTCAGTACAACGTCACTCCTATATGTACGAAATCACCTTTCTAACCTGTATTAAAGGAACTGTTTAATAATAAACATTTAATTCATGTCAGATCATCACCTTAAGCCACACCAACTCGGCACTCTTTTCATAACTACAGAATGAACTGCAATATTGAGCTCACAGTCGGATCGGGAGTTCGGATTCTTAGTTCACACACTTTTTCTAACAAAAGGATTCTCGAAACTAAATATAATTAAAATATTGATTCAACAAATTTACATTTTAAAATTGTGGACCTACAAACATCACATTGTTTTTCCCCCCTGTTACAAGAAACAAAGACCAAGAAGCGTAAAGCAAATAAATCAGCCTGTTCATCTTAGTAAATTTTTTTTTTTTTTTTTTTTAAATGTGGCTCAGGAGTAGCTCAGTGGTTAAGACACTGGACAACGGTTCGGAAGGTCCCTCAAGTTCCTTAACCCTGAACTGCTCAGATGTATAATGGAATAAAATGCAAGTCACTCTGGATCAGAACATCTGCCAAATGCCTTAAATTAAATGTAACTTAAATACAATTTTTTTTTTTTTTTAATGTTTGCAGGAGTCACGTGAGGAGGAGGGGTTTCAGGAATGAAATCTTAAAAATTGTGTAGAAAACATTAAAGTTATACTTCCAACTTTCTTACCTTTCTTTTTCGTGTCTCCGTAAATCTGCTACTAACGTGTCCGGTGATGATTTTAGCAAACGTTCACTATTCAAACAAGAAACCTGTTACCAAGTGAATTTAAGGTGAATGCAAATGCCAGAAAACATTGTGGGAACTGTATAAATATCATCAAGACATTAAGCTCCCCTTTAATTCTCTATTTTTCAAGATGACCATTACAAACAGAAAAATAAAAAAAATCACAGAGAAGAGAAAACAATCCCAAGTCTGAAAACAAGAAATTGAATTTTTAAATAAACACCATTATTAAGCTCTTCTTTAACATCGCATCGTTCAAACCGGAGAGACGAGTCAGTGCGAGTCCTCAAATTATCCTATCGACACAAAACATCTAGAGAGTTCATCTATTATCTGCACTTTTCATGGCAGGCGATACGGTTAACGCTTACCTGTGACCTGGTGCCTGCCAAATTCCCAGACTCGTACCTACAGCTGCATATGTAAGCTCAGAGCTTTATAAGAGAACCTACTGAAGAAGAGCGAAAAAAAAAAAAAAAATCCCACTGAACCGGTCCAACCTGAACGGTCGGGTGTGATGCCGAGCCGAAACTGAAGTCACTGGAAGAACACGGAAGATCTAGACCGACTCATTAACTCAGGAATTAGGAGATTACATCAAGGTAGACTTTAACGTAACTGCTGCGTGCTGAGCTGGAACTAAACTGTGGTGCTAAAATCAACACAAGCCATCAGAGGATGAAGAGGACAAAGGGGTAAACAGACCCAATGTCCACTGGACAAACATCAAGTACAGATCAGCACCATGTTCTCATCACTGTTCTGCTCAGAAAACAAGAAAATCAGTAGCGCTCTGATCCAGCACGTTGGTTTAACAGATTACTAAAACAATAGTTTTGCATCCACAGTTGTGTTGCGGGATTTAAGCCTTCAGACAGTGATGCAGCGGCGCTTTAGTCCTCTGCCCTGCTCGGTCACGTCCTCATCTGTAGGCTGAGCTCAAACAGACCCGTTTTCAAAAGAATCATGGTAACACCAACACCACCGCCAAGACCATCACACCAGCCAAGTCACACCTGCGTCGTGCAGCCACATGGCATCCGAAGACTAAGAGCGTCATTCTCTCATGAGTGAGTGAGACATCTCGTTTGAGGTGTGTGCGCACCAACAATACAGTTTAAACTAATTTTCTTAAACACCACCGCAGTAGCAATGGGATCAACCTCCACCAATGTCTGACAAGAAAAGTGAAAATACAGCAACAGAGTCACTGAACACACCCGAGGACTTCAATACAAAAATGATTGTGCTCCGGATTAATTAAATCTCAAAGGCATTTTCACCTGTAGCAGAAGCGCTACCTCGCCCAGTTAACTTTTCCATCTCATCATGTCTGTAATCTGGAAGTTGAGTCACGTCAACTGGACACTTATCTTGTTGGGTCAAATGTTTCACTGCTCATGCTGGTGACGTCCCTCCTCCAGATAACATCATCTGAATGACTGAGAATCTTCTATCCATAATGCAATAATTCTGGGGTTTTGTTTTATATACAGTGTATATTACACAGTATATATACACATTTTTAAATAAACCTCTCACTCTTTTACTGATTGGACTCCCAGTTGTTGTTGTTTTTTTTTTCAGTAAGTCAGATCACAAGATTCAGTTCACCAAGAAGAATCCAAAAAAAGAATAATAATAATTAAAAAAAAAAAGCGTGCACACAAAAATACATAAAAGCACATACATACAGCTGTGTCCAAAAGTTTTGAGAATGACAAGTTTCACAATTCTTTCACCTTTTCTTCAAATCTTTGTGCAAGATGTTACTCTGGTCTACTATAATTACATTAAGTACAATTACAAGATTTCATAAATATCAAACGCTTTATTGGCAATTACATTACAAGTTCACACAAAAAGTTAATATTTATCAGTGTTGACCCTTCTTTTCTAATTCGCCCTGGCATGCTGTCAATCAACTTCTGGGCCACACCCTGACTGATGGAGCCCATTATTACATAATCAGTTCTTGGACTTTATCAGAATTTGTGGGGTTTGTCTGTCCACCTGCCTCTCGAGGATTTAGTTCTCAGTGGGATTAAGGTCTGATTAGGGTACTGGGATGACAAGACTGATGGTAGCGCTCACCTTCATACATGTCAATTTGAGTGTAAACGACTCGGTACATGGAGACTCACTGACATCAATCATTAAATTCAGAAATCAAGATACAGGAAAACCTCAATCTTTGTTTTTTTTTGGCATTTTACACAAAAAAAAACTTTACATTTACTTCTCATCTAATATATGAAGAAGGAAAACACACACACAAAAACTTTGTTTATATATTATATTAAATTTTATCATTATTAACCCACTAATTTCTCATAACATTTAGGATTATATCTAGGGATTTTTTCCCTTTTATTTCTCTTTTTTTTTTCTTCTTCCGCTCCTCAATTAATTTTCTGAAATTAAAAAAAAAAAAAAAAAAAAACACACAATTGTTTTCATTTATTTGTTGATCCAAGTCTTAACACTGACTGGCGAGAGTATAGTTTCCAAACAGTGGCTTTTTTTAAAAATTGTATTCATGTTCATATTTATAATTAATTAAAGAAAGAAAAGGACTTCCCTCTTCAGAGTGCTTCAGTTTTTTTATTTTCAAAGATTCAGACGATTATATGCATAAACATTTTAGATTTTTTACACACACACACACAGTGAAGAATGCCACACAGTACTGTACTTGCAGCTGCCCGTATGTCTGTATTAAAGCGTCTACTTGCTACACAAACTTTGCCCACTAGAGGTCAGTATAATGGAGCCTTCATGAAATGAACCTTGTGGTGAAATTACAGTATTACAGAGAAATTACAGCCTCGACTCCAGAGGAATCATAGGAACATTACTAGTGTGTGTGTGTGTGTGTGTGTGTGTGTGAGAGAGACTCACGGTAAGCTGCACTTCTATGCGCCTCTTCCACACAGAAGGACGCTTTAGATTTGGACGTCATGCTGGAGAAACCTGGAGCTCAGTGGACCTGAGACACCTGAGGGACGTGAGACACCTGCGCTGCCCTGAGTTCTGGCGGGAAACCGGAGGCGCGTGTCATCGATCAGCCAGGTGTTATAAATTAGCTCGAGGTGTGTGTGCACGTGCCGAGTGTGTAAGTGGGATTAGAGCAATTAAGCAGTGATGATCTGCGAACAAAAGCGTGATTGTGTTGCTTATGATTGTAAACATGGCCGTGCAGAGGGCGGGGCTAAAGGGACTATTTACGTTTCGATTTCACACAAACTTCCATAATTTTCTTTTGATTGTGTCAAAGCTGCTTTGCAATAATAACAAATGTTAAAACGCTATACAAATAACATTGAATTGAATTGAATTGAATTGAATTTGCCCGAGCAACTGGCTGTGTGTCCTGTTTGGATTTTTTAAAACAGTTTTCATCCAACAAACATGTGATACACTGCAGTGTCTTCAGGGATAGTAATCTATAATATTCAGTTAGTGCTTACTGTAATAGGAACCATTTCATTCCCTTTAGATTCAAATACAGTATATCCCATGTGCTCATATTTAAACTCGAGACAAGCAGTCACTCCTCTGTACAATATGACCACAATAGCCAGGTATTGCCTGATTAATATTGCAATTCCATAAGTATTATGATTTTATAAATATCCAATTAAGTTTTCCCTTGATTTTGTTACAATTTAAATTTTATATACAATGCAAATTATATATATATATATATATATTTTAAATGTTTGATGAGTAATTAAATGTAGCCTGTTCTTTATAACATTAGTTTGCTCACTTAAAAACCAAGCTCGGCATTTAAACACAACAAACTAACTTCAAATACAAGAGTTTAACATTTAACTTCTAATTAAATGAAACACAAAGCTACATTTGGTGTCATGCACCATAATTATTATTCCTAAACAAACTTAGCAAATAATTGACTACTAAGACAGGGAATCAAAAAATGTGTAAATAGTTCAGAGTGCGCCACCTGTAGCGTTATAAAGAAACAGCAACGTTTAACCCCATAAATTCCTCCAAAGTCTCAAAACTCAACTCGACCGTGAGCTCGCGGGTTGAGTGGCTATGAGCGAGTGGGACCAATTAGCGTTCATAGTAGATGCATCATTTCAACATTGACATTGAAAATAGAAAAAATGCACAATATTTTCAGCAAACATTGGTGCATAGTTACTTTTTATGTCATAAATTGAACAAAACTGCAAAAGTTTGGGCACCCTACATAATCAGTACTCAGTAGCGCCTCCTCTGGCAGATATCACAGCTTGTAAACGCTTTTTATAGCCGCTAAAAGTCTTTCATTTCTTGTACTTAGGATTTTCTCCCATTCTTCCTTGCTAAAGGCTTCTAGTTCTGTAATATTCTTTGCTCGTCTTGCATGCACAGCTCTTTTAAAGATCTACACACAAATGTTCACTGATGTTAAAATCAGGGGACTGTGATGGCCGTTGCAAAACCTTCAGCTTGCGTCTCTTGAGGTTTTCCATAGTGGATTTCGAGGTGTGTTTAGGATCATTGTCCTGTTGTAGAAGACGTCCTCTTTCCAGCTTCAGCTTTTTTACAGATGGTGTGATGTTTGCTTCCAGAATTTTATGGTATTTAGTGGAATCCATTCTTCCCTCCACCTGTGCAATGTTTCCTGTGCCACTGGCTGCAACACAACCCCAAAGCATGATAGATCCACCTCCATGCTTAATAGTTGTCAAGGTGTTCTTTTCATGAAATGCTGCTCCTTTTTTCTCCAAACATGCCTTTGCTGATTGTGGCCAAAGAGTTCTGTTTTAACTTCATCAATCCACAGCACTTGTTTCCAAAACGCATCAGGCTTCTGTAGATGTTCTGTTTCATACTTCTGACGTTGGATTTTATGATGGGGACGCAGGTCAGGTTTTCTTCTGCTGACTCTTCCATGAAGGTCTTGTGGAACGGTGCACCACCACTCCTGAGTCTGCTGAATCTTCCTGCAGGTTTTTTGCAGTCAAATGGGGGTTTTGATTTGTCTTTCTGACCAGCATACCAGCAGTTCTTACACAGCTGCTTAGAGGAACATGTGGCTGTTGAGTGTCCGCAAGTGTGTGCACAAGGTTTGAAGAGTCAAAGTATTTGTAAAGCTTTGAAATTGGCATTTACTAATGACAGCTGTTTCTAACGAGCTGATTAAGATCTGAAACCTTGTAAAAAGAATCTGAGACTCTGGAACTCTTAGGGTGCCCAATCTTTTGCACAGTGCCGTAATAATGTTTTTATTTTTTGTTTTTGTTCAATTCATGGCATAAGACGTAACTATGCATCAATGTTTGCTGGCAATATTGTGCATTTTGTCCATTTCCAAGAGAGACTGTGTTAACATTTTTTTCAATTAAAAAATCACCAAAACCAGTTATTTATCAAGGGGTGTCTAAACTTTTGCATAAGACTTTTGCAATGGAAATGTGTGCCCTGCAATGGATTGGCACCCTGTTCAGGGTGTGCCCCGCCTTGTGCCCTTAGTCTCCTGGGATAGGCTCCAGGCCCCCATGCATACAGTATAGGATGATGAGTGTGTGTGTGTGTGTGTGTGTGTGTGTGTGTGTGTTTTTTTTCTCCCTGAATAAAAATCTGTAACATTCTGTTACTCCCCTTTTGTACTACCATATGTACTGTTCAGTTGCATTATCAAGTGTCTTTTCATTTTCATTGCAAAGGTACCAGAGTGACTGCTAAATGACATGTGGTAATCCATTCTTCAACCACTACCAAGAGTGTAGTACAATGATTTGGCTGCAGTATATGGTTCAGCACTAGGTGTCACTATTGAGCTGTGTGTGAACCACTCTGCCGGAATAAAGTCAGCGCTCCATGGAGCTTCATGTCTGGCTGTGTTTCATTCCACAGTGTACTCTAAGCAGTGCTCCCTGTTTAGGGAATGTCATTTAAGGCAACTTTACCTTCAGAATTGCAGCCTGACGTCACTTCCTCCTTGTGTTGCCCTGGTAATGTGAACACCTCTGATACCTGCTTCTACTACTGTGAAAATTTCACACTTGTGAAATAAAAGCGCTGATTAAGTGCAGCGCTGCCTCAGCATACAACTGTAATCCGTCCCATAAGAAATAATGTAAACGCAGATGATCCGTTCCAGCCGCACGAAAATATTACCAATTACCAATCACCATCACTATAATCATATTTTTGCATATAAAAATAATCAAAACATTTAGAAAAGACATGTAAATTTAGTAAAATGTGAAATAAATAGATATTAAACCTCACTTAACCTTAATTTATGATTCCTCTTGGCACCTCTTTGTCTTTATTGTTTTTTTTATGCAGATAATCTAACTACTAAAATAGATGCCCTTTTGTTTATTATTTTGGCCTGAAGCTGATCCTGGTGTGTGTGTGTGTGCGTGTGTGTGTGTGTGTGTGTGTGTGTGTGTGAAGCAATACAAACCTCACTATTCCATCAGTAAATTTATACTAATATACAAATAAAGAGGTAGTGGATAGAGGAACGTCAGAGTTTAAGGTTCCTGGTACGAAGTCATATCAAAACACACCAACAGATGGCAGCACAAGGCTGCACGCACAGTCACAGCGAGCGCCATCCTTCATAAGTCAGTGTGCTAAAAGACTATGTGTGTCCCCACGTCTGCCATTTCATCATGTATTGTTAGAACAAAGAGCGAACGGCAAATCTGCCACCGAGACGTTTGACGTAATTAAGCGAGTTTATGGCGATGCTGCAACAAGTCATTCGAAGTGTTTTGAGCAGCACACTTCAAAAGCGAAGGAACATCACTGATGGACGACGAGAGATCAGGAAGATCTTCAGCGAGCTCAATCCGAAAAATGTCAAAATCTTTCTCATTGGAGAACAATCCACAACATCAAAGTCTGCCAAGAACTCCGTCAGCATGCCGTGGATGACACGTCCTTCATGTCGAGGATCGTTTCCAGTGACGAAACTTAGGTGTATGTTCACATTGAGTGCATTGAGAAGTCGTTCCCAGGAGCCAGATCATTAATAGACCTAAGTAACTAATTACATGACAAAATTATTGTCTTCAAAAAGTAATCCGTTACATTACTGCGTTACTTTCTGATAAAAGTAACTAGTTCGAGTACTTTTCCATTGCAGAAAATAAAAACTCCTCAGCGAAGTTTGGCCCATAATCTGTTAACTACTACAGTAATCCCCCTATCTCACCTACGCGGTTTTGTGCGGTGGTCGTAAGTACGGTTCATCATGATTCACCGCGAGTTTCGGCGCTGTGATTAGGTTTCCATCTTTCCGCGCGTCGGTCCTCACATAGTTAAACCGCATAGGAGAGATAGGGGTGTAACAGCAGGAACAACGGAGAGGGGGGAGGAGGGGGGTTATCGGGCCGGGGTTATCGGGGCGGGGCTTGTGGGATGACACACACACACACACACACACACACACACACACACTAATGGATTGGGAATGACTGCTGTCTGGCTCATTGTCAGAATAACAGATTACATTTTTAAAAAGTAACTAAGTAACCGAGTACCTGAATAGCGACCCGAACGCGTTAGATTACTCGTTTTTATTATCAAAAAAGTAATCTGAGTGCTCTAACGTGTTACTTTGTAACGTGTTACACCCAACACTGCTGCTAAACATAAATACTGCTTTGTATTTCATATTTTAAATCTTATATACAGCACGAGCTCTGGATCCTGGGTCTGATTCATGTGTCGATTAATTTTCGCGGCTCTGACGTGAGTGTAACTGCACATTACAGGGGAATATTAACTCGCCCGTTCTAACATAATGAATTTTTCAGGAAGGTAAGAAAGGAGTCTCCAGTGTCAGAAGTAAAGCTGTAATCTTCAGTGGAGTTCTTTGTGGTTTCTCAGTAACACAGTGATCTGAACTTTTTTTACTTAGAAACTTAGGAACTTGAAAAAAAAGATAAAGAGGGGCTGGTGAGGGAACAAGTGTTCATAGCTGCTACAACCTAGTGGACACGAACCCAGCTAACGATCCACTGATCCACTTGGAAACGTCATGCTACGTAAACATCTCTTTTTTTTTTAAAGTTCCCTTTATGTTGTCATCTTCATGGTGTCCATTGTTTTCTATTTTCGCGTATGCAGACTTTTTTCATGGAAACTTCTGGAAAATAAACGTAAGCTGTATTTTACAAGTGATTGAGAGAACATTGAAAGAAAGCCTTAATCACGGCTAAATTTTATAACCAAGTGTTTGGCTCATTTTCGATTGATGTGAGTAAATCCCGCACCTCACACGCGCACACGCACACACACGCCTCCTCATGACAAAGATACAGTTTCATGATGAAGTCTGGGCCTCTCAGTTAGCTTCTGATCGCAAACGATAACGGGAGAACAATGAACAAAGGAACTTGGTCACATTTCATTGAGTTGAATCATTTCACCCAGCTATCAAAGACTCGACTCTTTCTTGTCCAAAATGAAATCGTTGCGCTTTTTTTTGCCTCTAAATAATAATAATAATAATAATAAATTTTATTTGTAGGCGCCTTCCATGACACTCAAGGACACCTTACAAACCATAAAAAACAACATACAAACATGGAAGAAATAAATAAATAAAATAAAAAACAATATGCACACAATAGTGTTAAAGATATGTCTGCCTGAATAGATGTGTTTTCAAACGGGATTTAAAAACAGTGATAGAGTTACTGTTACGGATATCGGAAGGTAGTGGGTTCCACAGGTAGGGGGCAGCGTAGCTAAAAGCTCGAGATCCCATGGTTGCCAAACGCATACGAGGAAGAACCAGGTTTAATGATGATAATGATCTCAGATTTCTAGAAGGAGTATAGGTTAAGAGAAGATTTGTTAAATATGACGGAGCCAGGTTATGTAATGCCTTATAAGCGAGAAGCAGAATTTTATAATGTATGCGCTGTTGGACGGGAAGCCAGTGTAGTTGTTGAAGAACAGGAGTTATGTGGTCCATTGTAGGAGTTCTAGTTAGTATTCTAGCGGCTGAGTTCTGTACTAACTGCAGCTTGTGTAGGAGTTTGAGGGGAAGACCAAAAAAAAGAGCATTGCAATAATCTATGCGTGTGGTGACGAGAGTGTGTACCAAAATAGCAGTGCTCCTCATTGAGAGGGCCGGGCGGAGACGGTTAATGTTTCGGATGTGGTAGTACGCTGTCCTGGTGATATTGTTAATGTGTGCTTCAAAGGATAGAGTGTTATCAAGGATAACACCCAGGCTTTTAACTTGTGTTGAAGGGGAGATTGTGGAACCATCAATACTTAACGAAAAACTACTGGTCTTCGAAAGAGTATTTTTAGTGCCCACGAGGAGTATTTCAGTTTTACTACTGTTAAGTTTGAGAAGATTATTTGAGAACCATAACTTAATTTCAGCTAAACAGTTTGAAAGAGAAGATGGAGGAAGGTCAGAAGTAGGCTTCGAAGAGATATAGAGCTGGGTATCATCAGCATAGCAGTGAAATAGGACACCATATTTCCGGAAAATATACCCCAGGGGCAGCAAGTAGATGATAAATAGTAAAGGTCCCAAAACTGACCCCTGAGGGACTCCTGCAGTGATGGGAAACCAAGCCAAAGAAGTATCTACAACTCCAATGGACTTCAGTCTTTCTAATAGAATATTGTGGGAGATGGTGTCAAATGCTGAGGTTAAATTCGAGAAGTATTAAAATAGACAGGAGTCCTGAATCAGCTGCTACCAGAAGATCATTCGATATTTTAACAAGGGCAGTCTCTGTGCTATGCTGAGGACGGAAACCTGATTGAAATTGCTCAAATAAGTTATTAATTGACAGGTGATTATGTACCTGTGCTGAAACAACCTTCTCTAGAATTTTTGATAGAAATGGCAGATTTGAAATTGGACGAAAATTATCAAAGTTGTTTGGATCAGCACCTGGTTTCTTGAGTATAGGAGTTATTAATGCAGTTTTAAAAAGATTGGGGACGATGCCAGAAGTCAGTGAAGAGTGGATGATCTCAGTGATGAATGGTAAGAGAACCGGAAGAGAAACTTTGACTAATTGAGTTGGAAGGGGGTCTAACTGACAAGTAGTTGATTTCGATTTCCGAATAACAGAAGCGATTAAAGAATACAAATAGACAATTAAATAATTTTTAAAAACTTGTTGTAGGGTTTCAACTCTGGGTCAGAGGTGAATCGAATCTATAAGGATTCGGGTTAATGTTATTGAATTGAATGAAACTTTATAGAGTAGACTTTATCGACTACCCGTCCAGCGTTTAGCACAGTTTAGTGTATCTTACCAGTTCTGCTTATCACGTGACTGTAACAGACTGCCTCTTGTTAATAAACAACAAACTAGCCGTTAACAGATTTAGGGTAGGGTAGGGACCACCAGAGGACAATACAGTGTATACAGTGTATATACATTTATTGCACAGTGTTACACCATTCGCTCCTTGTATCTCCCACCACACACACACACACACACACACACACACACACAAACATGCACACACACACAGACACACACACAGAGTCTGTTGACTTAGCGACCATGGCCGATTAGAGTCCTTGTGCTCTCCCAATACACAGTCCATACAAAAGTGATACCGTCCCGGGATGCGCTTCGCTCCACTCCCACTGTCCTCCGGACGCACGTCCCCTTTAATGACGGCGCGGTGGACGCCGAAGATCCCCTCTTCACGAACGCTGCCTAAAGGCCACACGCGATGCGCTGACATGCTGGGGAGCAGAAGACAGCAGGAGGAAGAGACAAGCAGACAAAAGAGAAACAAACAAAACCCCTCCTGCAGGAGGAATACACATAAATAAAAAGCGGCAATGTGCAACAATAAAACGCCACGGCGGGCCTTACACACACAAACATACTTATTTCACCCACATACTCACACTTTTGGATAAAGTATATCCCGCATTCGGGTTCACGTTTCGCTGTAAGTATTAGCCATATGGTTGCTGCTAGCCTAGCCACCCTTCTTCTTTATTAATTTACCGGGCAGGCTTCCCACAGCGCACCCGGTGGCCGGGAGCCCATAACCAGCAACCGCCTGTTACACCCCCTCCCCCTTGGAAAAAGGTGTGACTTCGCCATAAAAGAGCTTTAAATTAGCTACGTGAATGGTTGAATGATCCAGCTTGATTCATCAATTCCACCTGGTAATTGACATTGTTAAGTACTTTCTTGCGTACAGCTGGTCGTTTCCATTTTGGAGCTAGTTTGGCCATGTGCGAGTCCTACGCCCGAAACTGAGGAAAAGCGCGGACCCACACGTGTTCGCCCACATTGAACTTGACTGCCCGTCGTCTGGAGTTATAATACCTTGGCTGCCGCTCCTGAGCACGGGCTATGTTGCTCCGGGCGACCTGAAACACCCCTTCCTGACGAAACTTCCACAACAGGTGTGCTTTGTAGTAAGCCTGCCAGCTTACCAATACAGGGTTTGTCTTTCTGACACGTGACACAGTTTCTGCAATATTCCCAGACATCATGGCGTATTTCCGGCAAGAACGCGACCTCCAGCAGCCTCCTCAGAGTCTTCATCTGAACCAGATGACCACTGAGAGGGTTCTCGTGGGTGTACTGGAGGTATTAAGGCCGCAGAGACATTGGGATGACCAGCTGGAGGAGACTACACCCAGCCTGCTTGGGGATCCGGCGGTAAAGAAACTGGTAGTGTATTTTATTAACATCAGGATCTAACCTCGCTTCTCCCCACAGCGCACAGAATACCTCATCTGCCTTTTGGGCCTTCTCCAGCTCTCCCCAGTCACATGCCAGGCCCCACTGCAGATCAGTTCCTTGGTGCACCGCCAGATGGGCATTCGTGGTCTCTCCCTCCTAGCGCCATGACAGCGAGTCGGGAACGGTATTGCATTTCCCCTTTCGGTACTGGACTACAAAATCGAAAGCCTTTAGCCTACGTACCCAGTGTGTAAGGCATGAAGAGGGGTTCAGCTGATTGAAAACGCAGGTTAGAGCAGCATGATCTGTGATGATAGTGACCCTCTAAATATTTACGCCACTTTTCTACTGCCATACCAACTAGACATTCCTTTTCCCACACTGAGTATTCACTTTCAGCTCCATGCAGCAACCGGGAGGCGTAGGCGATCGCATGTTCCCCATCCTCATGGTCTTGGGTGAGCACTGCTGAGCACTAGGCTGGGGCTGTTAAAACTGGCGTGTTCTGAAGAGCCGTTCTCAGGTCCTCGAAGTCTGACTGGCATCCGGAGGTCCACAACCACTTGGTTCCTTATTTCTTCAGTGCGTGCAAAGGAGCAGCACGCTCTGAGACGTGGGGGATGAACCGGTGATACCAACCAGCCAGACCTAGGAAGCGCTCCTTGAAGTTGCAGAGAACAGGGTAAGTTCGAATGGCTGCTACTTTGGCATTTTCAGTTTTAATGCTTTCAGCTGATATGATGTGTCCTAAGAAGGAGAGAGATGCTTGACATAGATGACACTTTTTTAGGTTGAGTGTGAGATCAGCAGCTTCAAGGAGTGAAAACACTTGATGTTTGAGGTGGGTACTGATGTCTCTGGAATAAACAACAATGTCATCTATATAGACAAAACAATACTTCCCAATAGCTTCTGCTAACACAGAGGTCATTAGCCTCTGAAAAGTAGCGCCTGCATTTTTCAAACCGAATGGGAGATGGATAAATTCATACTGGATGTTTTTAGTAACAAAAGCTGTTTTAGGGATGCTGTCTGGATTCATTTCCACCTGCCAATACCCACTACGCAGGTCTAATGAGCCGAACACGGTTGCCGCGTAGTGTACCTCTAAGATCTTGTGGACCTGGGGCATAGGCAATCCATCCAGTGGTGTTTTGCTGTTCAGGGCCCTAAAGTCCCAGAAACGGGTCCCACTGTCTTTCTTTCCCACCAGCGCCACAGGGGCGGCCCACATCGAGATAGATGGTCTAATGATGCCTGCTTCTAGCATTTTGGCGACCTCTTCCTCCACAATTTGCTGCTTGTAGACAGGAACAGGGTATGCTTTCTTCCTAATTGGTCTCTCATTGGTGGTGTAAATATGGTGAGTTATAACCTTGGTGTGGCCAATTCTGTCAGTGCATACAGTCGGCCACTCTAACCACAGCTCCTGTAACTGATGTTTGTTTTCTTCTGACAGGGTGGCAGTGCTTACCAGGTCAGAGTTTATTGATTTGAGTCTGATATTTGAAGCACCGGATTTGCCACATAAAGGGAGACTTGGCCATGTGTAGACGTACAAAGTGGAAATTTTTCTCCTTCTCTACCTGGGATAGTATAGGAGCACTGGCTAAAATTCATCTGTACACCAGCTTCTATTAGAAAATCTAGCATTAGTACGCAGACGAATACAAGATCACAATCTTTCACCGTTGGGGGCAGCGTAACACACTCGGAGGCCGCATTCAAGCGGCATCAGAGTTCTGGCCGAAGTTTCTTCGAGATGAGCGGAGTCTTCGATCGCTAGGTGACGCAGATCAAGCGTCGGGTGAGAGCGGAGAAAGAGGTGTCCGTTTGCTTCCTTCAGACGGCGTGACGTTCAAAAATGCGCCGAGGCTGCTCGGACCTTTTTAATCTCACCGTGCAGGTCTGTCCCACAGCAGTTTGTCCCCATCAGAGATGGTTGTGGGCGTAGCCACACCCCGCATGGTTCCTCTTTTTCATGCATACATTAACCTGTGGTTTGGTCTGTCACATGGGAGGCCATCTCAGTGAGATTTTAGTCATTTAGATCAAGTGTTTTAACATGAGTCTGGTTCATATAACTAAAATTTCATGCACATCAACGTTCATTGAATATCCAGAACTTTCATTTTATACCAAACATCCCATGTCTTTCATACCTTATAGCAAGGGCTGTAGAGGTTGATTACACTCCATAAGTTATAGTAAACATGTTGAACACGACACAAAGGCATAAAGCATCATACATTCTATATACACACACAATTTTATATCTGCCCTAGTGGCATACTTTGATTAACATTCTACGTGTCCCTAACGCCTTGTACGTTCTCTGTTCTGGGTAAGAACTGTTACTCCGGGGGGTCAGCAACTGCCAGGGGGTTTTTACGCTTCCCGATTCAAGGGATTTGTGCTGATCTACACCATTTGAGTGAAGATGTTAACTGATTCTCTCTTGTGCAGAAAAGTTGTTTTGCAGATCTGCACCATCGGAGTTGGAGAAGAGTAACCGTTTCTTTCCTTATTTGCTGATGTCGTGAGCGGTCTCTTCCTCTTCCAACAACTTGCTGATTTGCGCCACTTAGTAGAGGTTGGTGAAAGCCATCTGGGTTTCCTCTTTTGACCAGGTCACGTGTCCAGCCGCGTTACACCACCGAGAGAGAGAGAACGGTAGCAGCAGGGCGCCATTTTACTGGAAGGTGACAGATTCACGGCTCCATTTGGAGGTGGCCTGCCAGTCCCTACACTGTAATTTCAACATTATAAATTAAGAAAAAAGGACTGCCATCACTTACATCTACAGAAAAAAAACAAAAACATTCTTAAATTCTCCTTTAAGTTTATTTACATAAAATGAATTTGAATAAAATAAAATAAAAATGTATAAGAAACAAACTTGCAAAGAAAACAGAAGCTCTCTTAATCTATTTCTCCTCAACACTGGAGCTCTATTCTTTTAGAAAAAGCAGGAAAGAAGGGCAGGAATGTGTGGTGGTGGAGGTGAATAAAAGGACACAGAGTATGAAGTTAAGGTTAACATTTACTTTCGGGTTGAGGACCGACAATGAAGCTCGATAAACAGACTGCTAGAAAAAGCAAAACTTCATTTTTCACATAAAAAAAAAAAAGAAAAAAAGTTTGAGACAAGGTGTGACGCAGCGTAGAGGTCGTGACCTTGTTAGCATTTGAGCGCTTTATAGAAAACAGTTAGAGTTTCTTCATTAACTGCTATGCTTCAGTGTTCTGTATTTGGCCTTCAAAACAAAAAGTACAAAAAAGGATGGAGGATAATGTTTGTGGGGTGTTTAATGTTTTTAACTCCAAACGAGAGAGGTGTCGATCCCTGAGTGTGTCACGATCTCATATGCTTCAGAGAGAAACTAAAATCAGTCTCAAAACAACCTACTGTAAAAAACAATGTGAATTTACTGTTTTTTCCCCCCCACAATTACAAACTTTCATTACAACAAAATAATAATAAAAAATATATACACAAGACAAAAAGGCACAGATCACAACAGGAAAAAAAACAAACATTAGTACATTTTAAAACCTAAGGCGTGGCCGCAGGATAGAGGTAGACGTCTTCCTGATGTGCTGAGCTGAGAAACCTTTGCTTTTAGCTAAATAAAACTTCTAACTGCTCTCAGATCAGCCACACAGGAAAACCTCCACCAGCTCGCTCTGCGGTTATTGAGGCGGTACTAAGAGGGTGCGGGCGGGGCTCTCAGACGTACTCCTTGGAGCTGCTCGGGGGCCGGGACTTTGGATATGTCGGCCTGGACTTCTGACTCTTGGAGCAGGATGCAGCCAGCAGGCCGCCGCCAAACACGGTGAGGAAGGTTCCCGCCCAGGCCACGAAAATGGCACCGCCGAATTCATACCTGCAGAGAAAAGGGACAAGGATTAGGTACGGGTGGGCGGGTTCCTCTCAATACCAGACATGAGGTCTGGAGACGGGAGAAAATATGGAGGGAATCATTTTGGATTATTGATCATGGAGTGATGAAAAAATAAAATCTGGGGTCCAGTTCAGGTCAGTTCTGGATGTTGCTCAAAATAATAAGTTTATATAAAGCAGATGCATTTCTGATCCTTTTCAAAAAATCTAGAATGCATCAGTAGACTCACATTGTACCCATCAGGAATTTTAAATGCAATCGCACACAAAGCAAATTGACAAAATGAAATTTGTCATTCGTCACAAGCAGGTTAAAATGTCCGAGCCACAATTCTTAATGCGTAATTCTTGATTTGGACTGAGTTATGAAACTTCGTGCACAAAATTTTTAAAAACCTGGAAGTTTAGCTTATTTTACATTCCATTCCACAGAGTCTTTGGGCAATAGGGAATTGTATTTAGTAAGCATTTTTTTTTATATTTACTATCTTTCAAATAATTATAATGCATTACAGCTTAAGAGTGAACTATCTGAAATCTAACACCAAGTTAGTTTTGTTTATCTTCCAGCATGTTCGTCCCAAAGATTTTTCTCAAAATTTTTTCCTTCTTTGTAGAGTAACAGATCCAGAGCGATAATTAACCACGCTGCTCTATACAAGCCGATATTGCTAATCACACACACACTTACTTCGTGTTGACTGGAGTGAAGGGACTGTAGAAATCTTGGATAATCTGGTAGGAGAAGTATGAGCAGGCAGCGATGGAACACAGACCTAAAGGAAACCAAAACAAAAAAAAAAAAACCCCACACAGAGAGGTTGGTTAGCATCATGCTACATGACCAGCAATGCATCCGACACGGTGTGTAACTCCAACACTGAGGTTAAAGCTGAGGTTAAATATCCTGATGTATGATGTGTCAAGGCCTTTAGCAAGACTAGCTCAAGTGCCCCTGATCATTAGCTCTGTAATGTTAATCAAATTACTTTGCTAAAATGAGAAGCAACCAAAATATAAAACTCAAATGATTCCCAAGCTACAACACTGAAGCCCCAATGTGTAAAAGGTAGCGTTTATGTAATAATTGTTAGCTAAATAAAGAGACAAGCTAAGCATTGTTTGCTGGAATGTGTGCTAGGCTCGTTAGCACGACGAGCGCGACTTGCCTCCCAACAGAAGGATGATTCCTCCGGTCATAGCGATGCGCGATTTTTTCACTTTATCATCACCACCACAGTTGGTGCACTTCATGCCCATGGAGGCCACGCCTAGTCCGATCACCGTCAGCAGGATACTGATGACCATCAGCGCTCGGGTGGCCTGGAGAGAACCTACAGAGAGAGAGAGAGAGAGAGAGAGGTTAGTTTAGACCCTGATGCTACAGGAGACACCGCACCCTTTGTCTTCATTTTGTTTATGAAACCAGACCAGCACTTCATCTAGTGTTGACACAGAAGCAACATATCGACATTTATACACCGAACAGTGTCGCGTTGCTAGTCTTATTTCTGTTTCAGGAAACACAAGAGGAGAAGCTTTCATATTTAAGCCTCCATCTTGCAAAATAAATCCTGACACTTCAAGGCATTTCAATATCGATAAACAGCCGCAGGCAGACAGACAATATTTCTTGTAATATTTTCTTCTTCGCTAAAGTGCGCGCGCTTGTGTTACTGTTACTGCTAGCGTTACTGTACATACCTGGCGCTAGAAATAAAATAAACAACAACTCCTCCATTGCAGGGTCCTGAACAATAAACTTTACTTGATTAAGACTCCAAAAACGTCTAGTTTTAATAATGAATAAAATGTCAGACTACAGTTTTATTCTTTAGTCTTCGTCACAAAGTGTGTGTATTCTTGTAGATTTCTGACATTTGTTGATGACTCAAGGTTCTTTGAAATCCATTTGATACGTTTCCAGTTTCATGTCCATAGCCTCATCATGATTTAAAAAAAAAAAAAAAAAGTGGCAGCTTAGAAAAGCAGAGAGAGAGAGAGAGAAAAAAAAGAAAAACATCTGCACGTAGGAGGCCGCAATTTCAGCCACTAATCTCCATCCATACAGGATCTTTTGTATGTGCTTGCTTTCATTAGGCCAAATCCCTTCCCCCAACGCTCCACCTGCACACAGGTGAAAACCAGTTTCATCCAGTAATGCGCGTGTGTGTTGATCCGTTTGCTCTTTACATGCGAGATCACACAGAACAGGTTGGACCAGTCCAAGTCTCAGTGTCTGAGCGCGAGCGAGAGAGAGAGAGAGAGAGTCAGGTTTCGTTCTTAAGACTCCGCCCACCAGTTCTCTCTTAGTCCGAGGATTTCTCTCTTTTAATCAGGTCGCAGACTTTTAAACAAAAGAATGATTTTTCGAGGAACCAAACCCGAATACTAAAGAGTTCGGAGCTGAATGAGATTCCTAACGGTGCAGTTTATCGCATGTGGCTCATATTTATGTTTGTAGAAGTCATAAAAAGGTGTCGAAGCGATAACGCCTTATCATTCTCTGATAGTGAAGTTAAACAAATAAACGCTTTGAGCCAAAAAAAATATATATATATTTTTTTTTAATGAAGCAGGTCTCTAGAATAACAGCTTCTGATTCTCAGGACCAAAATGATAGATATATTTAGAAGTAATTGAGGACTGGTGTGTCATGAGTCAGGTGTGTGTGTGTGTGTGTGTGTGTGTCACGTTGCTGCTGTTTAACATTTGCATGCTCTAGTTTTTGGAATCGTGATGCAAATCTGGACGACCAAAAGTCCCAGCTACACTCCCACCCTCCGTCCGTCTCCCTCCCCTCCACCCCCATGATACTGAAACCCTGACAGGACCGGTCAGGGGGAGGAGGAGGAGGAGGAGGAGGAGGAGGAGGAGGAGGCATTCTGCCGTGTAATGATTACCAAACTCACTGTGTAACTAAACATTCTTTCACTTCGACTGGAAAAAATAAAAATAAATAAATACAGTGCGAGCTCAAATAATACGAACACACACCAGTCATACTCTCCTTCATTTCACTTAAAGCAGGAAGCGCAATTCCAACGAACATTTTATTCCTTTCTCTACTTTGCCTTTGTTCTACTTCCTCCCTTTCCCGCTCTCCTTCTATACACCCGAGCGTCCCCTTTAACCCTGAAGCACCGATGCATTTCAAATCTCACCCCACCCTCATGCAAGGGAAAAAAGGAGAAACAATACACCTTAGCAACATACAGGTGTGCTGCTGCCTGGGGGCGTGGCTTAATGGGGGGAAAAAAAAAAAAATACTGACACAGAATGAATCAAAAGTCCTATTGTTTGAAAAGAAGAGAGACTGAAATCCTAAATAAAACGTTTCAGCTTTAAAAGTGTGAAATAATATGACAAATAAATCAATAAATCTGATGTTAGTTCATGCGTCTGCGCATGCGCATTGACGACCTGCGCCTCTCCCGCTGCTACCTGTTGTATTTTTCCCCCCCCTGAGGCGCAGCTCACCGAGCGACAGGTACAGGTTTACACTACACGATCTTATGCAAAAACACCGCATAATAAATAGACAATACCGTGTTGATAAATAGTTACAATTAAAATTTACTAATTATCTGGGAAACGTATATCATAAATCAATCAATCAAATAAATAACCAAGAACAAATAAACCAGGTCTTAATGGTAGAAAGAGAGACTTGGAGTAATAATTACTATGATAATATCACTTGGAGATTATAGATTATTATTATTATTATTATTAAGTAATTTGGTGAAGAAGAAATCTTTCTTTCAGTGTGATTAGTTTGTGTCGGGTCTTACGGTTGAGCTGAAGCATGGAGTCGTAGACTTTGCACTGCATCTGCCCGGTGCTCTGGTACGCGCAGGACATCCACAGGCCCTGGTACACGGCCACGGCGGTGATAATGTTGTCCCCTACATAAGCCGACATTTGCCACTGGGGCATGATGGTGCCAGCTAAAAGGCCAATCAGCCCGATCATAGCCAGAGCAAACCCCAGCAACTGCAGCCCTTTATTCGCCATCTTCTTTTCCGTTCTTTCCTCTTCTTCTTATTAAGAAAAATTAAGTCCTTAAAAAGGTGCAGCACTTTTAAATAAATAAAAAAAAGTTAAAATATATATTATATTTTAAAATCTTCCCTAAAAAGAAACTTTCTCCAGGAACGATTTCCAAAAGATAAAGAATAAAATTTAAAAAAACCCCAGTCCGGTTTAAACTTCCAGGGGAACAGACGCACCTGTCACAAAACACCGCACCTTCAATGATGAGGCTCGGGAGCGCGCATTTATAGGACACGCGCGTGTGGGTAACCGAAAGATGGGCGGAGCTACGCTCGAGTTTCGACTTCAGTCCGCTCTGTCATTGGACGAGGCTCCGGAAGACGTCACCGTTTCGAGGATGAGTAACCTTTAAGAAGAAGAAGAAGAGGAGGAACGCGCGCGGAGAGTTTTGGGATTTCCGACTCTCGATTGAATCGGATCATTTGATTCGACTCATCTCATACACTCACTCCTTATAGTCTTCTTTCTGCAAAACGGTATCTAAACCGTTTGTTTGTTTGTTTGTTTGTTTGCTGAGGTCTTTCAAATTGACCCCAATAATTAAGTTCCTCAATGCGAGTCGGTTCCTCATTCATGGTCACTTAATAGAAGCGATTCTTAAAAGAGTCGACTCAATCAAAAAAGACACATCCGAACCAGGATATATAAAGCAGACATGCGGCTGTTTTTACGCACTGCTCATAATTTTGATAATAAAGTTGACTCGATGATATTGTTTGTTTTATATTGCAGTGAAATATAGTTATATAGAGAGGTTATAAAGTTTATAGAATGTTATCAGTGAGCTGATTATACATTAGGAATCATCACTATAATCTCAGGCCCATAATTTGATCATTTAAAAATACATATTGTTTTTATTTTGGGTCCTGATCTAAAAATAAACAAACACAAAGGAGCTGTGGGTGAAAGTGAACACTGAACGCATTTAACAGTTCATTAACATCACTCACTCACACACTCACTCAACGTCTATAGCACTTTATCCTGCGTACAGGGTCGGCGGGGGGCCTGGAGCCTGTGCCAGGAGACTTAGTGTACTTACACGCCACATATACGCACACTCACGCTCATTCACACACTGAGGGCAATTTGGGAATACCAATTAGCCTAATCTGCATGTCTTTGACCTGTAGGAGGAAACCAGAGAACCCAGAGGGAACCAAGCACAGGGAGAGCATGCAAACTTCACACACGCAGTCCAGAGGCGGGACTCGAACCCAGACCTAAGCATTAAAAAAAAAAAACACCCTGAAGTGTAAATTATATCTAAGATATAATATATTTCAAAGATATAATTGGCGTAAGTTGTCTCAAAAAGGAAATATCAGAATCATATGTTTGTTTCATTTCATGTTTTATGTATTCGTGTATTGCTTTATGTGTTGTGTATGTTTCATTGTTAAAGCTTGTCTACGCATTAGGTTTCTGAGTACTGGGTAAGTAAAATGTTTTGAGAAACTTACTTTCAACTTTGAAATCTCCTAATCTACAAAATAGTAAAATGAACTGTTTAATTCTGGCGTGCATTCCATCAATAATAATTAACTAAACTGATCAACGAACGATATGTACATTACACATGATTAACCCGCCGAACTAGAGAGAAATCCGGAGATCCACTATATTTGCATTATTTCCTTTTTTCTTTTACAACTAATTATTTCTGTTTTATGTCACTTCCCTATCTGTGCCTTTGTATATTCACTTGTGTTTGTACAGCTGTTTTATAGAGCATGGACTTTGTCATAAAGCAGCATTACAGAAATATATCACTTTATCCCTAACGAGTAAGCCAGAGGCAGAGGACAAACTCCAAGAGACACCATGAGGAAGACACATTTAGAGAAACCAGAGTCTAAAAAGAACCCGTCCCGTTGGATTGTCTGGTTGTAAGTATTTTATTTTTCTAAAACCTAGTGTCAAGAAGAGTTGAAGTTATGAGCTTCAGTTATTCGTTATAGTTATGATCATCATGATAGATAGATAGATAGATAGATAGATAGATATAGATAGATAGATGGATGGATGGATAGATGGATAGATGGATGGATAGATCCTAAAAAGAACATTTGCAGGTATCTTTATGGTTTTTGTGTGGAACCATCCACAGTAATCTGATGATGATCTTTGTCTGTCCTCAGCAGCAGCGAGTGGTGTTTAGGTGATGAGAACTCCAACCAGAAGCAATCAGGATCCTTGGTTTCTCAGGCCAGCGTGTCTCCTGCCATGCACAGACTGAGTTTCATTTTGGATACACCCCATGCATGTCATGAGAAGATACTATGAAGTTCCTGTTTCACTTTCTCCTCTTTCAGCTTCTTTAGTCCTCTAACACAAATCTAATCTCAGACTCCACCTGTTTTGTCCAAAAATATTGAAATTAATCTGTAAAATTTAGTTTGGGCATAGATTCGTTTTTTTTTTTTTTCTTTTTCATTTTTTTAACCTAAACACAGTTGATATTGTTGTTGTTGTTTTGTCCGTTTCGGTGTGTGAGTCATGCCTGATAACACACCCAGCTGTACAAAAGCACAGTGTGAACACGAGGCCACATGCCTGTGGTAGTAAGTTGTGTAAGGAATGGTTTCTTTCTTACTTTTTCTTTGTAATTGTTTCAGATGACTTCAGCGCTCAGAAGTCAGCCTGTGAGGATAACAGAAATACAACTCAATCAGTTTTACTGGCTTGTGTTTGATTAAAAGGAAAATTCGCCCTAGTGTTCAGATAACATTCAGGATTTGAAAGGTTTTAGCGATTTAAAAAGAAATTTCTGCGATTGTCTGAAAGTGCTCATGTTAGCAGATTAGCAGGTTTTCATGTTTTCAGAGCACAAATGAAAATCTGTTAAATGACAATGTGTTAAATACATTTTTTAATATATATAATATTTTAATGTGTACAATTATTTTGGATTTGATGCTAATGAATACTTTTACATTTCTATTAGTTTTTTTAATTGATTAGTTCCAAAAAATTATTTCATAAAAAATATTATTATTATTATTATTATTATTATTATTATTATTATTATGTTTCATAGAATTTAATAATCACATATATTAGTTTGAATTTAGCAAATGTATTTCTTTATGTTATTTGTTAAAATTAATAAACTGATTAAATCATTAAAATAATTTAATAAGTTTGATAGTTTCATTCACAAATTTAAATAATAGTTTTTAATGCTATTCGATTTTTTAAATATATTTTTTGGCGGCACTTTGTTACAGTTTGTTAGAATTATTTTTCCTGAAGTTCTTCTACATAATCACTAATTAACTCAATATTTATTGCCCATAATGCACTACAAATATGTACAGTATGAGCATCACTCCTAAGGAATGCAATTATTGTCCAGCTTTTGAGTGACAGAGAAATTAAATTAAAGTAAAGTAAAGTAAAGTAAAGTAAAGTATTGCTCTCTGTAATGCAGCCTGCAGTCACATGTGGTGTGTATGTATGGTGTGTAAATAAATCAGAGTCCATCCACCAAGCTCGTTTAATATTCGTAAAGGTTGCTGTAGTCTTCAGTCAATATGTGAGTATTAGTATTATCTTTTGTAAGAAAGTTTTTTTTTTTTTTTGTCAGTGAAAAGTAAAATGTTTCTGTACTTTTATGTCATAGCAGGTTATTGTCTGTTCTAATATTTTTTAATTGCCTTTTCAGTTTGAGATGATCTTGCCGAACCTGATTGAGTTGTAAAGACTAATCTGATTTCTTGAGTAGAAATTATGAGTTGAGGGAATTACCAGTTGTTCATTTTGTTGAATTTGTAGCAAAGGATATTATATAAATTCTACATACATACATAGTCAGCCAAAAGAATTATTCACACTTTAGCCAAATAAAAATAGTATGATGTCTTTTATTATCATAATATTTTCACATATATCAATACTGTATATAGCGTATAGCAATGAATTTAGTATTAAAATATTTCTACAAGTTTATATATACTGTACTGATTATTATTAGAGGAGAGGGAGATAAAAAAAAAACGAAAAAAAAAAAAGAATCCATCAGAAATCATTCTGAATTAGAATTGAAGTAAATGTACATTGCATGGCCAAAAGTTTGTGTACCCCTGACCATCACAGCCATATGTATTGAAGACATGCAGTCTAATAGAGTTTCACTGGCTGACGCCCCTGTAAGATCCACAACGGCAGCTTCATGAAGCCATTGTGTGTCAGGAGTCTGTTGGAGCTGAAGAACTCGAGCTCTGATTGATCTCAACTCCACCGAACCATCAACTTTGAGATGACGCTCAATAATGCTCTCGTAGAGTGTGTGAAGGAAGATTAGAGGATTAGATTGGACCTGGGACGGGAAGCTGATGATCATGGGACTGATGCTCAGGTGTTCAGTCCACACACACTGTACATGCTCTTTATCGCCTGAGTGTTTCTGCTGTGTGTGAGTTTGCTTTCACATGTCACAAGTTTGAGTCACAGACACACGCACTCTGATAACTGCTTTCACTCAGACCTTCCTAAACCACAGTGGTTCGCTTCACTCAGCAGATCTGCAGACACGTTCTTCTGTTTCAACCGCACAGGAACCTTATCTCTGTCGTTCTCACTCTTCTCCTGATGTTTGTTTCTGTCTCAGGGTTTACTCACAGTCTGAGTCACTAGATATGATCGCCATGACACGCTTTATATAGTCAAGTGTGTGTGTGTGTGTGCGTGTGTGTGTGTGTGTGTGTGGGTGAGTGAGTGAGAGAGTAGCATGTACGTACTGTTTCTTCTACATTTGGATTTCCTGGGAACAAGGCAAGCCTGGTTAAACTGGTTTTTACACACACACACACACACACACACACACACACACACACACACACACACACACACACACACACACACACACACACATTATCTTGTCAGTCCAATCAGAAATTGGATCTGGATTTTGGTGCTTAGTATTATAAGTAAGGAATTTTACACACACACACACACACACACACACACACACACACACACACACACACACACACACACACTGACTGGACATTCCTCCTAAACACACACTTAAATATCTGCAAATATGCATAGTAACAAAATTCTGTCAGTCTGTGTGTGAGTGTGTGTGTGTGTGTGTGTGTGTGTTTGCAAGGGACATGCTTTGTTAGACACACAAAATTTTAAATCGCAAAGTTGCCAGTCAACTAATTTTTGAGTACAGTATTTAAATTATTAACGTTATGTACATAAATATTTGAGTTCATCGGCGTCTTTTCTTTTGTGTGTGTCTGTGTGTGTGTATGTGTGTGTGTGTGTGTTTAGCCTGTGAGCTGTATTCACACACTTAACCACCAATAAATATTTAACAAGGACTACAAACAAGTTCAAACACGAGGATTTCAGTTACAGTTACGTCACAGTCACTGCCATCATACTGACTCAGCACTGCCACCTAGTGGATATCACACACACACACTGGGGACGGTTTCACTTCACCATGAAGACGCTCCTGTCCTCGGCTGATGCTGACAGCTGTCCTCTGAGGACTCGTGACTGCAGTCGCTCGATAGTTCAGGACTGGAATCTCCTACAGTCTACCTGAGTCTCCAATAACCAACTGGACTCCATATGAACTTAAACACGTCTCCTGTGATACTGAACTTCCAGCCTCCTAACACACAGTATGAGTGCAGATCAAATCCCTGCTCTCCGTTATCACCCAGATGAGGATGGGTTCCCTGTTGAGTCTGGTTCCTCTCAAGGTTTCTTCCTGTCACCATCTCAGGGAGTTTTTCCCTCAGCACCGTCGCCCTCGGCTCGTTCATCAGGGACCATCTGATCATTCTGACTCACACACACTCACATCTCACACACACTTAAATAATTCTTTTGATTGTGTAAAGCTGCTTCGCGACGATGACAACTGTTAAAAGCGCTACACAATTAAATTGATCCGTTTGCATTAACGACCCGTGTTTTATCTCATTGTGACGCTTCACATCACTGCTTTTTATTAACACTGTAGTTTCAGGACAAACCGGTTTTAAACTTCCTGCAGGAGGAAAAAAACTAAAATGATCAGAATCTTTGAAGACTCAGTTTTCAAACGTTATATACCTTTATTGGTTTGTTCGTGTTTGGTGACGACACTTTGGGCACTTTGTAGGGACACTACGGTCGTTTCTGTGTCCTCCGTATACTCTGTGTATTTACGGTAAACTATCACGTTGATTGCCTCTGTTGAGTGACATGTATAGCCACGCCCACCTCGAGGGCAAAAGCGATATAATCATCCAAAAAAGTGACGGCTGCTGTGAGGTAATCTGGAACAAAACTTCTCAAATTCCACTCTACTAAATATTTGGCGAGCCAGTTTTACATGATGCTGTGACATAAACGTCTGGGCAGACAGACAGACAGACAGATAGACAGACAGGAAGGTTTTTCAGACTGGTTTCTGGTCTTCCAAAGAATAAAACTAAAGACATGATTAATTATTACTAATTAATGATGAAGACCAAAACCTGTCTTTTATTTATATAGATAGATTACATAATCTGTGTCACACCTCCTGTAGATGGCAGTGTAGGACAAATAGAGCTCTCTCTCTCTCTCTCTCTCTCTCTCACTCACTCTCTCTCTCTCACTCTCTCTCTCACTCTCT
>CM059223.1:1272500-1282500 GCA_030347435.1 Clarias fuscus | reverse complement strand
CACACACTCGTACACTCTTACACACACTCGTACACTCTAACACACACTCGTACACTCTAACACACACTCATACACTCTAACACACACTCGTACACTCTAACACACACTCGTACAGTCTAACACACACTCGTACAGTCTAACACACACTCGTACACTCTAACACACACTCGTACACTCTAACACACACTCGTACAGTCTAACACACACTCGTACACTCTAACACACACTCGTACAGTCTAACACACACTTGTGCAGTATAAGACACACTCATACGCTCTAACACACACTTGTACCATCTAACACACACTCGTACAGTCTAACACACTCGTACACTCTAACACACACTTGTACACTCTAACTCACACTCGTACAGTCTAACACACACTTGTACACTCTAACACACACTCATACAGTCTAACACACACTTGTACACTCTAACACACACTCATACAGTCTAACACACACTTGTACACTCTAACACACACTCATACAGTCTAACACACACTTGTACAGTCTAACACACACTCATACAGTCTAACACACACTCGTACACTCTAACACACACTTGTACACTCTAACACACACTCATACACTCTAACTCACACTCATACAGTCTAACACACACTCATACACTCTAACACACACTCATACACTCTAACACACACTCATACACTCTAACACCCACTCGTACAGTCTAACACACACTTGTACAGTCTAACACCCACTCGTACAGTCTAACACACACTCATACACTCTAACACACACTCGTACACTCTAACACACACTCGTACAGTCTAACACACACTCATACACTCTAACACCCACTCGTACACTCTAACACACACTCATACAGTCTAACACACACTCATACACTCTAACACACACTCATACAGTCTAACACACACTCATACACTCTAACACACACTTGTACACTCTAACACACACTCATACACTCTAACTCACACTCATACACTCTAACTCACACTCATACAGTCTAACACACACTCATACACTCTAACACACACTTGTACACTCTAACACACACTCATACACTCTAACTCACACTCATACACTCTAACTCACACTCATACACTCTAACACACACTTGTACACTCTAACACACACTTGTACACTCTAACACACACTCATACACTCTAACACACACTCGTACACTCTAACACACACTCATACACTCTAACTCACACTCATACAGTCTAACACACACTCATACACTCTAACACACACTCGTACCCTCTAACACACACTCATACACTCTAACTCACACTCATACACTCTAACTCACACTCATACACTCTAACACACACTTGTACACTCTAACACACACTTGTACACTCTAACACACACTCATACACTCTAACACACACTCATACACTCTAACTCACACTCATACAGTCTAACACACACTCATACACTCTAACACACACTTGTACACTCTAACACACACTTGTACACTCTAACACACACTTGTACACTCTAACACACACTCATACACTCTAACACACACTCATACACTCTAACACACACTCATACACTCTAACTCACACTCATACACTCTAACACACACTTGTACACTCTAACACACACTCATACACTCTAACTCACACTCATACACTCTAACACACACTCATACAGTCTAACACACACTCATACACTCTAACACACACTTGTACACTCTAACACCCACAACCCTCTTAATCTCAATAAGCACAAGCATGTCTCGTATATCCATCATTACTGTTTTCACTATTAAACGACACACACACAAACTTCACCGCAGACAGTTTACAATAATACAAACCTATCACTGTGGTTTATTTAGTAATAAGATCCCTGTTTCCCCTCAGACACATGTGTGTTACAGTAAGAAACACAGAGGCCAGTTTAGGAAGATGTGTGTGTGTGTTTGTGTGTGCGTGTGTGTGTGTGTGTGTGTTCAGTGCTTTAAAGTCTCCTCCTTGGCCTCTGTCATGTCCAAGCTGGTGGAAGACATTTCCTCTTATTCAGAAGATGAGAAGAATTGACTGGCCTTTGTTTTGTTTTTTCATCTGGAAGACTCCATCTGTTTTTTCTTTTCACACAGTAAATAAAACATTTCACCATTTTCTCTTTTTTTTCCCTTCGAGGTCAACAATTGCTCACATGAAAAGCAGTTATAACGACCAAAACATGCGAGATATGAGAATTCGTTTTTTAACAGATTTGCACTTAAAATAAAATCACGGCTACAACGCTGGGATCATGTGACTGTGACAGGAAATCAAACCCACAAATTCACCTAAACATGGCTTTCACTAAACAGGAAGTAAATACTAGACACACGATACTAGGCATGTGCTCATATTCAGAGAAATAGTGTGAACTAGCCCAAAAGTGTTGTCATGGCGATGTGGTGATTTAATGCGATTTATATTTTTTAATAAAGGGTGTTTAATATATTTCAGTTAACAATTGTTTAATTAAACTCACACCAAAGTTTGAATGAGACCATCTAAACTGTAGTAGAGGACTCTTACAGTGGGCGGGGTCTAATATTCGACTCAGCAGTTTGATTGACAGAGCCTGAGACAAGACGAGACGAGACGAGACGAGACATGCAGCTAAACACAATGGCACAAACGTTGTACCCACTAAGCTAGCGTTCATTCTCTTAGTTAGCTTTTGCTCTATATGCTAGTTTTCGCCCGCTAGGTTATTGTTTCCTCATTAGGGAAATCACATTATTTTCATGATAGAGTGGATGTTACTTTACTCCAAATTATCCCCACCCACTTTAAACTATAAAGGGAACGTTTGTGGTTGAATATCGGCACATGCCCGTCATCTGTGGTTTTTTTTTTTTCATTTAACAAACTTTGTTGTAAAGAAACAAAACTTATATAAACTCAAGCCAAAAATCATTTACAGAAAATAAAATATTAAAAATATCAATAATAATAACAATAATAATAATAACAATAAAGCATCCCATTTCACACATTTTCTGTACAGTTTAGAAACGTTATTACAGCTTTAAGAATTTGTAGGTGAAGGAAGCACCTTAACATTTTTTTATCCTCATCATCATCATCTTCGTCATCAGTTCCTGGAGAAATAAATATATTATTCTGTACATCTTCTCATTACTCTTATTATGGCTCTTTCATATTTTCTCAAAATAAGGCCGAACGATACAGACGACCATTTCTAGGTTATTTACAGTAGATTTGCTTTAGATTCCCTTTATATGTGTATTTTTTTTATTTCTCTGAGATAAATTGTAAGAAATTCTTCATTATTCATAAAAATACAGAATCATAAAAAAATCAGTTTCCAGCTTGCGTGCGTTCTCTCGTTGGAATCGAGGGTAAAGGAAGCGCTGAGTGACTGAATGTGTCCTTGAGTCGTCTCTGTCCCTGGCCTGATTAATGACAGCGAAAGAGAGAGAGAGAGAGAGAGAGAGAGAGAGAGAGCCCTAAGGCGGGCGGAGACACCAGGGATGATGGGAAATTTGGCCGGGGATAAATCCATGGCCCCGTTCCAATACTGTTTTTATTGCACCCTCGTCAACTCTCTTCCCTGTTTCTTCTTCGTGTCCTTGACGACAATCATTAAAGGCAATTATTTTATAAGTGACGAGTGAAGCGTGGGGCTGGGAGTGGGCGTGGCTTTGTTGGATTAGAGCATTCCTTTGAGTGAAAGTATATTAAAAAAAAGAATCTACAAAACTATGGGCGTGTATTTTATTCCATATGTGGAAATGGGTGTGGCTCTGACTGGATGTGGCTGTATAGGATAACCAACTTGTCTTCGAGCTCATATATACAAAAGGGTGTGGCTATATAGAATGATGACTTGCCTTCAAGCCTGTGGAATGGGGTGTGGCTTTGAATGGGTGTGGCTGTATAGGATTGTGGGTGTGTTTTTCAGTTTATATATGGAAATAATGTCAATGTGGTTATAGGTGTGTCTTTGAACCCTAATATAGACATTGGAATTAATTAAAGTGAATGTAGCTATACTGTAGGTAATTGAGGGTGTGTCTTCTAGACTCTGTATGGAAATGAGAGCTGTTCTGGGTGGGTGTGGACATACAGGATTGTGCGGCTTTTACATTTAAGCCCATATATGGAAAAGAAAAAAACTGTATGGGATTGTGGGTGTGTCTTTCGGTCCATATATGAAATTTGTAGGAAACGGATATGTAGCCTGTTAGCGTGATGGCTAACGCGAGGTAAAAAAAAATAGTCATAGTCCCTGCTGTTAATGCTAACCAGCAAGCTAACAAATGCTAACTTGGCTTGAAGATCACTGATCAATATTTTTAATACTTTTGCTAGCTGTTTAAGATACTAACAGCTAATAATGATAATATTTAGCACAGTAACGCTATTACATTTTGTTGCCTATGTTTCTTTTACTCCGACTCCTCTCACAATGGGCGCAAATTAGCAAGACAGCTAGTTGAACATGACATTATATATGGTGAAACAGAGTCTGTTCCCGCTACACACGGATCCTCCAGGGGAAGTTTGCGAGGGTGTGTAAAGTGTTATTGGAACGCGGGTCATGTGACTGGGTTGAGGAGATTCCCTCTGCACAATCGCTCGCGAGTTCATCGTGTGCTAAACGTCCTTCTGCGTACGCCGCTGTTATATCGCTCTCCACTCCGGCTTTATTGATTCAATCGATCGTTACCGCGCTGTGCTTTCTCTCTCTCTCTCCTTTTCTCTCTCTCCCACTCACACACACACACACACACACACACACACACACACACACAAACTGTGCAGGAGTGAAGGTTAATGGGACCCGGACACACAGAAAAGGGTTTGGGGAGATTGCTCAGGAAGTGGAGCGTGACTTCCGCGGAAGTGTGTGTGAGTGTGTGTATGTGTTTGTGTGTTTGTGAGAGAGAGAGAGAGAGAGAGAGAGAGAGAGAGAGAGAGAGAGAGAGAGAAATTTGTCCTTGTGTTCCTCTGAGGATCCTCCCCTCACTGCCAGCTCATCCATGAACACAGAGTGTGTGCCGTGTTTCCCAATAAAGTAGCAGCTGAGTTGCAAACTGCCTCACTTTCTGCAGCCTCACCGAGTTCTGTAACGTCCACAACTGTCTCACTCTATACATTAGAGTACCATAATATCTACAACTTTCTCGCTGTCTGCACGAAGAATTGAGTATCGAATAAACCTGTCTCACTCTCTACACTTAAAGTACAGGAACAAATACATCGGTCTCACATTCAGCATCCAAATCCTGATAAAGCCTAAACCTGTCTTACTCTCAGTGTCTAAAACTGATAAAGCCTAAACCTGTCTCACATTCAGCATCTAAAGACCAATAAAGCCTAAAACTTTTCTCACTACCTTTCTTCACTAAAAGTAATGCCTACTGTCTCACTCTCAGCACTTACAGTAAAGTCAAGCAACATTTAAAATCACAGTACAGTAACACCTATGACTGTCTCACTCTCAGCACCTATGACTGTCTCACTCTCAGCATCCAAAGCCCAATAAAGATTAAACTTGTCTCACAAAAAATTACTAAGTGTAAAAATGAAAAGTATAACAACGAGTAAATTGCTCTCATTTGTTGAATTAAAATCTCAGAAGTCTAAACACTTCTGTATCACTTTTAGCACTAAAACATTAAACAAGCTCTCTCTCTCTCTCTCTCTCTCTCTCTCGCTCTCTCTCTCTCCATCAGAACAACTTCAAGTCTTCTCTGTAAGTGTGGTATTTAAACACACCCTCATTGTTCCAACACTGACCCTCTCCTGCACTGTTACATATCACCCGAGGTCACGTGACCTCGCCACACTTTGACCTTAACCACGACCTTGCGACCTGCCTGCTCCACATTTTCGACATCCTTAAGCACATTCTGACGTACCGCAACCTCGTTACAGATCTTTGCAAAACTTTCACAAATGTTCCTGCGACGTTCTTGAGCATTTCTTTTTATATTTAGGGACATTTTGTAACAGTCAATATCCTGAGGCTTGTGAACTCTTTGACACGACCTCGTATCCAGCCTGCTCTACCTGCAGAATCATTCCATCTGACCTACTGTAACATTCAGCAACTTTTGAAAAACCCTTTGCAACAACACTCCCTGCAGAGCGCTAATCATTTTTGACCAACTTTGTCCCATCAGTCCCATGATGCATTGTGAACAATACAAGCAATCATGGCTAAAATCCCCAGGAAAGGAACAATCAGATCATAGATGTCATGCTAAGTTTAAGTGAAATTATGCTAATGTAACATTTCTCTCTTCAACCAAAACAAAGCTAGCAGAGCTAGAGCTTAGCTATTTCCTTCATGAAATGAATCTTTTTTCACATTGTGTTTCATTTTGCTTTTTGTTGTTGTTGTTGTTGTTGTTTTGCTGGTGACTGAAAGAGTAGTGAATGAGAAGAGTGAGGAGAAAGAACGATGAACTGACTAGCATCCCTGGTAAACGTTAGCACTAGCAGCTAGTCGAGCTCTAGAGTGAGGAACAAGCTATAATTCTCTATTTAAGAACTAAAGAAAGAGTGTTTAGCTAGCGAACATTGGCGCAGGAGGTTATTGCTTTGCTAGGATGACAAGAATATAAACAGATTTCCCTTTTAGCCTTCAAGCGTACAAAAATTATTTGTAAAAAAAAAAGCTGTCAAATAAATCACCCGTTTATCCAGTTAATTTTTTCCTAAATCAAATTCTACACATCGGTAACTAAATTAAAAACGTAAAAGTGTCTGATCTCCAGTTGAATTCATTCTTGCTGACTGTTTGTTAAAATGCTAACTTAAATCTTTCTTTTTTTTTTTACAGAATCCTTTAAGATTCTACTCAGCAGAGACGAGAGATCTCCTTGTGCTGGTGGATGCTAAGGCTAATGCTAATCACCAGGTGCTAATGGCTTACTCTTCTCTCTCTCTCTCTGTCTCTCCAGCACACACTCAGCATTCAGCTCTAACAAAATAAACCACAAAAGTAGAAATAAATATCAAATCCGGCCGCAGTAGTAGTGGAGCGGCGTAGGAAGGTGACTCGTCAGAGTTTGTAGGTGGCGGCCATGTTTTTCTGCAGGACCGCTGCATGCTGGGAAATTTGAGCGTAAAGGCATAATGTAATGACGAGACTGAGGAAGCTCATGCTGAATCAGAAGGACGGAAGACGTGGGGTTTCTCTCCCCTCTCAGGTTCCACCATGACACCAGGCCCGGTGCATGATGGGAAATGGAGTTTCTTTGAGTTCCGCCTCCCTCTCCCTCTGACCTCCCTGTGTTATAAGGAGGTATCGGACCTTTGCACGCCGTGGCGCTCAATCTGCGGCGAGTCTGACGTCTTCGGCGTCTTGCGAGGCGGGCTCTGCTCAGACTCCAGCTCGTGCAGCGAGGGTTCCTTGTACATGGCGACTATGGAAAGATGCATGTAACCATAGCAACCAGGTGTTAGCTTTACAGAATTGCAATTGTGGGTTTACATTTTATGCTAGCGTGAAACAGACACAGAAGACTGACCGTCAATGACCTTGGGAAGAAAGTGGGCGGCGCCTTTAGTCTTCTTGACCCGGTTGCCCTTCATGACCTGACCGTCGCGGTTGATGCCGATGTACCACGAGCGTCCCGACTGGCTCTGACGGTACAGCATGGACGAGTACGTCACGTAGTAGTTCTCAAACACGCTCTCTTTAAACTTACACTCTGGGTTGAAGTGCTCCTGGAAAAAAAAATTCAACGGGAAATAATAAGAATTCGGACCTGAAGTTTATTATTTGTCGCTGTTCTTCTGTGTCTTTTATTTATACTGTCCTGTCAGGACCTCTGCTCTTCTCATAAAATGTTTTCTAGACTTCAGCGGTTTATATACAGTACAAAACTCGATTCATTTTAGTTGTACAAACTTATGTTAATTTTACGACTTTGCCCAGTGGCAAGTGGCGCAGTGGTTAAAGCGCTCGCCCTATCATCCGGAGATCGCTAGTTCGAATCCCGGGTGATGCTGTTACCTCTCGCAGTCGGAGGTCTAGAGAGAGCTGATTGGCCGAGCTCTCTCAGAGGGGAGGGATGAGAGGTACTTAGTGCTCCCACATTAATCACGGCTCTACAGCCAGTCAGGGGCGTCTGTGAGCTCGCGCAACGGAGGGAGCGGATAGCGCCGTCCTCCGAGTGTGTTACGCCGCCCCCAACGGTGCGCGAGCGAGCAGTTCGAAAAGATGCGGTCGGCTGGCGTCACGTGGTTCGGAGGAAACACGTGATAGTCTTCGGCCCTCCCGGCTGAGTGGTAGTAGTAGCCTTAATGTGGGAGCCCCCTAGTGACGGGGAGGAATTGGACACGACTAAATTAGGGAGAAAATCGGGGGGAAAAATAAAAAAAAATAAAATAAATTACGACTTTGTTGTGAAATATAAAATAATTAATTAACAAACATTATGCATTAGTACAACATTATTATGATAGCCAAAAAAATTATATATGACTATAAAAGAGTGTAGCTTATTATATAAAAGACCACTTTTAAGACAAAAAAAAAAGAAGCCTCTGGGTATTGCTGCATGAAAAACGCAGTAGTTCAGGCAAAGTTCTCAGAAAGACTGTGGCTGCTTCTGCAGGATGTTCATTTCCATAAAACTGTATACTGTACCTGAGACTATTTTTTTAATCAAAGACTCGTCATATCAATTGTGGACCTTGTTTCATTAATTACTGTTTATTTCATTTATAGTATTTTTTTAATGAGGAACCTTTAAAAAAAAAAAATTTTTATGACATCCCTGCTCTACAGCAGTTATTTGGATGTACCCAAGGCGTGGCCGTATACAGTACAATTTCTTATATGTATATACAAATTTTTCTTTTTCTGAAGTGTGTATACATTTTTTTCCTGAGTGTGTGTATATACACTCTATTGCAGCCCTTCCTGGGGCATCATGTTGCTGTATTGATAACCTCTTTTCATGATAACATTAAACATTTAAAGAAAAATCTGTAAATGACAGAATGTAAAATAATGTTTATTGTAATATTCTAATATATAAATTTATATGTATAGATTATATAGAAAATATTATAAATGATGGGACATGGTGTAAAGTAATTTAAAGGTCAAAATCAATGGATATAAAGAACTGTTAAAAAAGAAATGTAACAGATTGTTCTGCAAAAGTCCACAGTAAAATCAGTCTGTGGAGAAACTTAAAATGTAATTAAAATAGTGGAACATTTATATAAATCCATTTTTACAATACTTATTTTGTGACTGACAGGGAAAAAGAACAATAGTGGTCTGCATGAGCTGCGCTTCTTGTGAACACATCAACGCTCCAAGACTTCAATTTAGCGAGTAAACGGGTCAGAACTCTTCATCCCTCCGTCACTCTATCCATCCTTTCACCCTCTGAAAGCAAGCCTTCTCCACGTCCCATCGTCTCGCTTGCTGCCGGGATCACAGAGTCGACGCAGGAGTGACTGAAACGCTGCGTCTCTCTCCATCAGCTGCTTCTCTACGACTCTCACTGCAGCGCAGGACGACGTCACGACGGACAGACAGTGAAATTGTTTCTCTTAAATCCTGGATTCAGGTGTCGATTAATTCTCTTGAATAAAGGAACAGCAGTAGCGCTGGTTTATTTCAACGCCCGTTCTGATAAGTCATCGTTTCCATAGTAACAGCTCGTTCTCAGAGACGTGCTTATGGAAGGAGTTACAGAAATGACAGAAATTTTGCTGTAACTTTAGGTTTTCAGATATTTTCAGGACGGAGAGGGTTTACACTTCTTTGCATTTTCTCAGTAGCGTGACAAGCCTTTTTGTTGGTTTGTTTACAAAAACAAAAGAGAGACACGGACAGGGACAAAAAGAGAAGCTGGTGAAGGAACCAGTGTTTATAGCTGCTATAACGTAAGTGATAATTAAATGTAAGTGAACCTGTCAGAAAACAAATGAACCCCTCTGGGGAGAGAAGGTGAATTGTGGGATTCAGTGTTTTTACTTCATTAACATGTGAACAGATT